>VNJV01014216.1:0-40765 GCA_008042635.1 Drosophila nikananu | reverse complement strand
GCCTTCGGCAATGATTCAGCAGATGCACATTGCAAAATCCACACGTGTACGCTTAAAGAAATTATATTGATTGGCTTTATATTATTTATTCATTAAAGTTATTAATAAACTATTAGAATAAGCCGAGCGTACCACTCGTTTTTCAGTTATTAAATTAGTATTCAAATATATTTCTGAGCAAATTAAATTAGCATAACAAAAGCCTTGCTTAACATGTTAAACTATTGCTCGAATATAATAATAATAATAATAATATTCTAATATTAATATAATATATAAAGAGATACATGTTCCATAATGTCTCTTTACTTTTGGCATTAGGGGTAGTCAAAGACGTTGCAAATAGAGACCTAAAATTCCCAAGTATGAATTCGGTATGCGAAGTATGAAAGCTTATATGCGTTTACCCGCTGAAATGTACCCAATAGTCAAATGTCGACTTGTTAAATCAGCCGATTAAATTTATGTTTATGATATAGCAAAAACTACAGCTTCAAACTACTTACTTAAAATTTATTTAAATATAAATAAAATAATCCAGGCCTTTTTTTTTTGAGTGCACTTCATTTGGGGGCAAAGCCTCGACTCAATGCATGCATTCGTTTTGCGTTTGTTGCCCTGCAACTCCTCGGCATTTGACCCAAATCACCGCATTAGACTCGGATTACAATCGAAACTGTTGCGTTCGGAAAGGGGAATCCCTTTTGACGGCTACAGGATATGCTTTCCGTATTCGGGGGCGTGGCTGTCAGGACGACATGCCACCATAACACTGCTATTGTTAATTTGCCAGAGAGAGAGAGCAACGACCTCAAAGAACTCGAACTCGGAGTCAAAAATAAAAAAAAGGCAACGATAAAAAAGGCTTTTGTAATTACATTTGAAGAGGCGGCGCCGGAGGACGGACTGTAAAACTTTTCCCATTGTTGACGGTTTTGTCAGAGCAAAAGTTAAACAAATCTCCGGCCAAAGCTATGTATAGCAACAGTAAAGCAATCGTCGGCAAATGACGTGTTTTCATTTCATTTTTACATATCAACAACGTTTACAGATGCGGTCGAAAGAATGATTTTCCATCAAGAGTTCTTTAAGAATATTGAAATAAAAATAATTAACAAAAGGTTGAAATTAGATTCGAAATATTATAAGTTAAAAGTAATTTGTCGGTTTTTTCTCTTTCTCAGAAAACTTTTAAATTGTTTAAAGAAAATAATAGTTTTTAAAATAAGTGTACCTGGAATCACCAACTAGACAGCTTTTAGGCTTACAGGAAAAAAAACTTTAAACCATAAGAAAAAACCCCGCATGTCAACATTTCAAAGCTGTCAAAACCAGAAAGTCAAGAACAGCAACAGAGTACCTATAATGTGAACCGCGACTGTTAGCACATGCAGGCATGGCCCCCAGCGAAGCGGACATCTACCTTGGTGTTGTTGCTGTTATTGTTATTGCTGCTTATTTTTCCAGTGAACAGCCGTTGACGTTGCCATCCACAATCAGCCCACTTTGTAACTGTTTATGAACCAACAGCAAGCGATGCAAAACAAAAACACAAGACGACAAAATAAAAAAAGGAGAACAACAAAGAAAACCACGCACCGCAGGACGGGGGGCAAAGAGGTGCCAGAGCAAAACTGCATGCACTTCTTGGGTGCTCCCCTTTTCTGCTCTCCACTCGTAAATGTGTCAAGTGAGCTTGTGTCTCCCTCTCCACAAGTATAATGTACGGACATACATATGTATTTATACTTACTTCTCACGTACGAGTATGTGGAAGAGCGTGAGAGAGTTAATCAGCGGAATTAAAATCGCGTGCAGCCGTAAACAACACGGGTGATAGAAATGAAAGGGGATCGTCCATATTGCATTTAACGGTTAATCAGCAGAAGCAAAAATAAAAAAGGGTTCCTTGGAAACAACGGCTACGAGAGCTGGGAAAAACAAATCAATCGAGAATTGAGAGGTGCAGACTAATGAAAATATTGTCTAATATGGTCTGGCCTGGTGATGAAAATTAATACAGCAATTACGCGGCCTTCAGTCTGGTGCTATGCCATTAAGCCGTGCCTATCAAGTATCAACTATCAGCTGCCTGCTGGCACAAACAATCCCACAAAGTGTCGCGTCATTATGCAAGCTTTTTATATGGAAAGTGGGAGGCAAATAGTTGTGGGCGTGACCAGAGGGGGCTCAATTACCAGGTCCGGCAGCTGTCAACTGCCTCACTAAATTTCATGTTGGTATAAATGGAAATAAAGTGGTAGTTCTACAGAAATCGCATTGATTTGAATTAATCTAAATATAAAGTAGCTGAACAAAAAAAAACGGAAACAAAATTGCTTATTAAGCAATGGTCAAAAATTTTGTTTCATTATAAAAAATAATCCATACTTTTTCGCACATTTTTATACATTTAAAATCAAATTAAGCCCTGTTATACAAAAAATCCTTGCTTGGATTATGTTTTCGAAAGATTTATTTTATTTAAATTGTAAATTTTATTTGTAAAATAATATGTTTAAATTACCCAAAATCCTCAAACACAAAGTGTTCTTTTTACGAGTATGTTTAAATCCGAGAATTTGTACTGTTCAACGAATTTTTTTTTGGAAATTGGAAACCATTATCGAGCCAGGCACTCGATGGGCATAATAAATTAGCCAGCTTAGGTACTTTGCTATGCGTTTTGGACCAGGTGACGAACCTACCTCTAGACTTTGTGTGTCCTCGGAAAATGTACAAAATGAAAACGGACTTTGTGGGAAATGTATGCAGCAACAAGGTCAATCGATAAATGCAAACCCAAAAGGAACACAACACAACACCCAAAACCAAGACGAGTTGCCAAGGCAAGGGAAACTCAAACTGAAAACGACAGGTGCCGCAGCCGTTGACAGGCGGCGCAAAGGCTCAGGTAAAAGGTACCAAGTACAGGTGTGGCCGGTCGCGACCGACATTTCCCTTGTGATGGGCCTATCCGGCTTTTTGGTCGCTCAAGGCAACGACAATTAAAAATAATCAACTGTTTACGGCTTTTGTTTAGTGGAAGTCGTTGGCCGAGGCGCGCTTTAAATATGCATGAGACGACGTGTTCTTGCATGCACATGCACGCACCGCTCCGCACGCAATGAATTGTTTATCGGTTTCGATAACGCTGGCAATGAAATACTTTTGCGGTCTAGCCGGTGCCTGTTATTTTGTTGTTTTCCCCTGTTTACCACAAAACGAATGATCGCGAACGGTCAAAACAACTTGTTATTCTACAACTGCAAAAAATAACAACAATGCAAAAATTGCCATAGCAACAATAAGGGACCGCAAAAAGTAGAATTGCATTCGTGGCTGCCATTGTTGTTTTTGTCGCTTGCATTGCACGAGCCTGAATTTTTCCTTAGTATCTAATTTATGGAGAATAAAGTAAACAAACAACTTAAAAAGAAGAGAGAGAAGGAGAGAGAGAGCGCCGCTCAATTCTTCAAAATGCTCTCGCTTTACGTTATAACGTAAGGCGCTGCAACACTAGCATGGAATTGCATCAGAATAGCATCATGACAGTTTAAATTTAAATCAACGGGGTTTAAAAATACAAAAGCTCACAACAGCAAAAATCAGATTTGTTTTTGGTTATTTTCCACATGAATGATTAATCAGTAATAATGCAAAAAAGAAAGTATTGAATATCAAGCAGGGAATCAACCAGACTCAAAAAGTACGCTGCTGTACTCTACTGATAACAGGCATTTCAAATACAGTTAAAATTCAAGCACAAATACCAATGAATGTTTCTGAAAAATATGTAAAAATTACGAAAAATTACAGTTACAGTTTTAAAATTAAAAATTTAAAAATATAAATGTAACCAATAATATTATTGTTATTATTATTATTATTTTAGGTCCACTGAGTTAGGGAGTTCCAATTAAAATGTGCATATAACCCAGTAAGTGATAGGCAATATACTCGATTTATTAATTTTTTCGCTTCGTGTTTGCGCAATCTTGTATTCTATCATTCATGAAAAACAAGTATAAAAAGTTCTAAGAAAACCCTATTATAATTATTAATTATTATTAAGCTTCACTGTATTCCGAATTATACCAGACTGATTCCTAGTACCGGGGTCATACAAACAACACACTTGTTATTTTTTCGGTGATACTGTTTTGGGGTAGTCTTCCGATGTCTGGCCACAAACACCCCGCCCGTAGTTCCCCTGATAATCGGTCAGTGTTAAATGGTGCCACAAGTGATAAGAGGAGACCCGGTTGCCTGCTGCTAGAATTTCCAGTTCCAGGCGGTTCTAGTGTCGCGGGTTTAATGACAGCTAAATCATAATTATTCTCATTGTTTATACCAACGCAGTATGATAAGACATTGTGACATGAAGGCGGCATATGCCGCCTGGGTGCAAAGGTTCACTTTCGCTCCTCAATTTGAACTGATTAAGCCTGAATGAAGAGTAATTTGCGGATAAAAAGCCGCAAGGTAGGTGAGTTGTACAGTCGGTGTGGCGCACCCTGCATCGATAAGAGGAATGAGAAACCGTTGTAAATGTGCAGGCAGACGGATATCTCGGTCCCGCACGCTTGTAATCAACCGATCACAGCTGGTCAGTGAGAGCAAAATAGCCGTGCGAGAGAGCGAGAGAGAAAGACCGAAGCAACTGCCTTTGTGTGCGTCGAACGTAGTTTTCTTAAAAGGGCGATCGAGTGTTTTCGAGGCACTTGTGAAAAGTTACTCAAAGCGAGCAGTTCGACCGCTTAACTAAGTAGCTGGAGCTTACTAAGAAAACCCGTTGTCACTTATCAGACAGAGACGAAAACAAAAACAAAAAACAGCTGAGCAGCAAGACGCGAAGCGCGTGTGCAAAAAGAAGGCGAGAAAAAAGCACAAGAGATACACACACCGAAAAAGAAGCGTTATTTCGGCAGCGGAAAATTTTGAGGTCCCCCTGCCGAACACAAAGCGTAAAAGCTTTCACGTCAAACAAACAAAGGTCAAAGTCACCTCCCACGCAGCCACACACAACGTGTTTGCCGGTCAAGATGAGCGGTTCCGTACTGAGCATGTCGCGTCCTGCCGCCGCCGCTGGCCATAATCTGCTTGCCAAGCAGCTAAATTGCAATGGCAATGGCACCTCAAACGGCGGTGGAGTGGCGGCCAAGACCACCGTGGCCTCGGCCATAACACCGCCCAAACAGCCCCAACTGGGGGCCAAGGTCATCCAGCAGTCAAAGATCGTGTGCTTCGACGTGGACTCCACAGTGATTTGCGAGGAGGGCATCGACGAACTGGCCGAATTCTGTGGCAAGGGAAGCGAGGTGGCACGTGTAACGAAAGAGGCAATGGGCGGTGCCATGACCTTCCAGGATGCACTCAAAATCAGGCTGAACATCATCCGACCGACGCAGCAGCAAGTGAAGGACTTTATCGAGGAGCGCCCCAGCACACTGAGCAAAAATGTTAAGCGCTTCATCTCACACCTCAAGGCGGAGGGCAAGCAAGTGTATTTGATCTCCGGAGGATTCGATTGCCTCATAGCGCCCGTGGCCACAGAACTGGGTATTCCTCTGAACCGTGTCTATGCCAACAAGATGCTGTTCGACTATTTGGGCGCCTACGATAGCTTCGACATCACACAGCCCACGTCGCGCTCCGGCGGCAAGGCGGAGGCCATTGCCTTGATAAAGCAACAGCATCCAGAGGATTCGCTCATCACCATGATCGGCGATGGAGCCACCGATCTGGAGGCTGTGCCGCCGGCCAATTACTTTATTGGCTTCGGTGGCAATGTGGTGCGACCCGAGGTCTACAGACGGGCTCAGTATTACGTAACGGACTTTGAACAGCTGATGGGTCAGTAATACACACACACACATGCAGCATTTACATAACGTCGGGAGTGGGCGAATTTAGTATTTGAAATCAACGTGTTATAGCTCGTAGTGAAGTGCGTGTTTGTACCTTAGTATATAACTAAAATAATAAAAAGCAATAGTAAATTTATGGAAAACGTGAACAATGGCGAACAAAAAGTGGAAATCGCATGAGTCGGCGACTTTGAGATTATGCTGTTAGAGGAAATAATAACAGCGCTGTTAACAGATACAGGGTGACCCTGTTACAATGTTACAATGTTTTGTTATAAAAAATATCTAGTTTTGAATAACATGCTATTTAAATATTCCAAATATAAATAAATTGTTTGGTGGTGCATGATACACCGAACAATGTTATACATTTAGAATGTGAAAAAGTCAATTTATAGATACCTATTTAAGTGTCAAATAAAATGCATATATAAATTACAATGAAGTGTTTTTATGGCGGATGAGAAGTTATTTATGAAAATTCTTTAGTGAAAATAGTGAAATGAGATTAAAGAACAGTTTAAATAATAACCAATGTCAATTCGGAAAGTTCTATAACAAATCAAGTTACAAACAAATTTAAATTAAAAAATACAAAATAAAATTAAATTTAAAAAGCTAGGTTACCAACTAAAATGCCTGAATTTATAAAGTTTAAAGCCCTGTAAAGCAATTAACTATTTTTTAGAGACATGCAAGGCTGGTTTTTTTTATTGGTACATTCATACTTTCGAGTTTTAGAAAGGTATCTATTTTTTACGTTATTAAGTCTAAACATAGAACGGCTTTACCGCTGACATCTTTCGTAATGTTTGTAAGCCTATTACGCCTCATAAACCCACAATTACACGCCCTTTCAAGGCAATTAGACAATTTTGAATAATGGTAAAAGTTGAACGGTTAGCGAGCAAACACAAAAGCGAGGGAAAGCATTCTCATACTTTTAGGGGTCATTGAAACCCAGAGAAAGGTTTTTTGTATAAAAATAAACCGTAAATGCCTGGAGGTAAATTAATTTTTAATTTATGAAAAACTAGAACAAAGGTGGTAGCATTTCTCACACAATATACATATGTACATACATAGAACTTTAAGCCGTAATTTTTTGCACTTATCATAGGTACGAAATTAATTAAACCTTGATGAAACTTGAAGAAATCATTAAAAATTCACCATTGACCAAATTCCAAGCACAATAAAATATTTTATTGTTTCTGTCCGGTTGAATATAACCAGCTTCGTTTCCGATTGAAGAGCACAACCATTTAATTGGCCCAGCTGGTTTTGATTTCCTTTCGATTTTAGCACGAAGGTGCCACCAATTGGAGGCTCCAAAAGTCGTTTACACCAGATAAACGCCCTCTGCGCGGCAATTATCAATTGGAGTAAACAGTTGGCCAGCAACAAAAACAAAGCCAAGGCCGTGCAGCGTGGGCGCCATCGTCAGACGGATCGTTTATAATCTATGAAAATAACCAGAGAGGGAGGGTACTGGTCAGGGGTATTGCTACCACGAGGGTCAACGTCATCGTGTTTAATTGGCGGCGGGAAACGCTTTGAGCCAGCTTTTAGGTGAACCATATTAGGCGTGATCCGACTGCCGTTTAAACGGCACAGGGGCGTGAATTAAGGCCAGGCTGCAGTCGGACGCAGAATGGCAAAAAGGCAGCCAGCCGGCGATGAGATCACCTGGCTAATGAGCGAGGCTTTATTTTGGGATCTCTGCGCCCTCCCAGTCCTAATGATGAGCTTCAGAGAGATACAGTGGGAATACTATACTAGGGAAAGCTTTAATAATAATACCTTTTTTTCAACTTAATTTCTTTTTGTAATACCTAATAATAGTTCCATTATCCTGGCTCCACTGTAAATCCCAAGCTAATGACGCATTAATTGATTCACGAATTCTAAGTCATATCTTTATGGCCACTGATGTATGTGTAATAAATCACACACTGGCGAAGACATAAATATGAATATGTTTTACAACTATAAGTTCATCGAACTTTCTTCTGTTCTTTTGCCAATTGTCATGCTACCTTTATAAGTTTGTCATTATATCGTGCTTTTCTAGGAATATAAACTATTCTAGAGTCTCTTAGAAAAGCATAAACAAACTTTTTACAGTGCTTTCTTGTATAAGTTCTACAGTAAATGCCTTCGAAATGACTCATTGATTGGGGAACTGGTTTTAAGCCTTATTTGCATGTCTCGTACTGTTTGAAGGTAATGTTTTTGGAACCTCCCAAGACATGTAATTGATAATAGTTACGTAGTATTTCCCAAATTAAATTAAATTAAAATCTTTATTCTATCAATTTAGGCTTTTCCATACAGAATTTTTACTGTAGACAACAAACAAAGCACTAAATTGGACACTATTTTAATATTATATCTCTATGGTCGCTGCTGTCAGCGTTGGTAATGACTTCAGAGCCCGTCGTCGCATGACGTAAAGATGTTTTTATACATAAGTATGTATGTATGTTTATATTATGTGCCCACTGGGCCGCACTTTATAAGCACGAATGCGAAAGCGGTGGGCAGCGGAATGGAAATGGAAATGGCATAAACGTAAACACAGAAAGCCTGACGAACACTGAGCACAGACTTACCGCAACAATAAGGTAACAAACAGCGGAGGGATTCCTGACTTGACTTGGTAAAAATCAGTCTCACGGATACAATGCGTTCGTTCCAGTTTCCACACAGTTTCCAGTGCCGCGCGACTCGGATGCACACTGCTCCTCCGGCTTTTCTCGCCGCTGTTTTCTGGCTGCACTTCGATAACGGATGCTGCGCGTTGCGATGCGGGCGTATCTTGCTCTCTCACTCACACAAAACTCACACGAATATTGATTTTAGGCAGAAATATAGTTTTGTCCGGCAAAAAATTAAGTTGTTTGTTTCCTGTTTCCAAATTTCCGTATTTGTTTTGCTCTAACACATAATTTTACGGCTGGATGTATCGCCACCTCTCTGTGTGTGTATGTATACGCGCCGCTGTCGGGGGAAAATAGACGGATTAAACACCGGATAGCCGTGACGGCGTGGATATTGCACGAAAGTCGGTTAAAAACTGAGCGGCGCTTGCAGCAGCGAGCAGAGATTTTCTTTATTTTGGGGGTTGGCCAAGTTTTTAAGCCAGACGAAGCTTTGGCTTGCCACACACAGGGATGGCAAACTGTTGATTGCTCTGATGGCGTTATCGATGGGTTGGTGGTGGCACGTCTTAGTGAGTGGCTGTAACTATTTTAGGTTTTATTTATTATTGTTTATTAAAACCGTACCTACTATGCTTTTTAAAGAAATGTTTTCATTTTAAATATTTAGAAATAAACTTAGTTGTTTTACCGGGCAACATACCATTAGCTCCCCAGCAGACCCCTTTTTTCCCGAACAATAGTGACGCCTCTGTGCAGCAATCGATAGGCCAACCGGCTTTGGCCACACTTTTAACAATTTGGTCACACCTTGAGTAATCCGAAATTATACTAATAACAAAGAGGGCGCTTGGGGGAAAAAAGGATACCAGCGCGAGAGGACGCCCACAGCTGCCAAACTCACACAGGAACACAGCACAAATGCCGAAGAATGGCGATGCCGGCAACCGGAGCGGGTCCGGAGCCACCAACGATGGATGCATCTATCCGGACGACGTCATTATGGGCGTGGGTGTTGCATTCAACGTGCGGTATACGGGCTGCGTGGAGGTGAAGACCTCGATGAAATCGCTCGACTTCGAGACGCGAACGCAGCTGGCGCGGTGAGTAACCGGAGTGACTGTATGCATGACGAGATAACCATGGGCTTTTACCATCCCCAATGATATAGGGAGTGCATCAATCGGGTTTGCGAGGCTGCGGGTTTGAAGTCGGCTGGCAAGCGGCGGTTGTGCAGCTTCATATCGGACCGCCCCAGTATGCAGCATGCCGGCACCAACATCATCATCAACGTGTCCAGCCGAGCCCTGTCCCTCTGTAATGTGGAGACCGGCGAGGTGATAGCCAATCACAATATGCCGCGTATTTCGTTCGCATCTGGCGGTGATAACGACACTTTGGACTTTCTGGCGTACATAGCCAAGAACGAGGACGAGTGGCGGGCCTGCTACGTGCTCGAGTGTGCCGGTGGTCAGAGCGAGGATCTGATCGTGACCATTGGCAAGGCCTTTGCATTGAGATTCAACGCTTTGAGCAGGCTTAACGATCCTGCCGCCGCCGCCGGCGACTGCAACATCAACCAGAGCTGCAAGGAGAACGTAAAAGAGTACTACAACGATTTGCCCAACAAGCTGCCACCGGATCTGCCGGATCAACAGCAGCAGCTTCCGCTGCACCCTCACGCTCCGCGTGTGGCGCAGCTGAATCTTAAGAAGCCGCGTGATCGCCTCAGCAGCAATCTCATAGACCTCAACTCCCCGCCACCCGATCAAACGACCAATAAACTGGCCCTCGGTCACTTCGATCCCCTCCAGCAGGCTCCAACCCCGCCGAACTCCACGGTTGCCACAACAGCCATCTCAGTGCGCGATGTATTCGACGGACCGCAGTGTCCGCTGACGGCGGAAGTGTGGTTTCATGCGGCCATCTCACGACCCATCGCCGAGCGCCTGCTGCTGCAGGATGGTGACTTTTTGGTACGCGAATCGCAGGGAAAGCGCGGGCAGTATGTGCTGACAGGGCTGGAGGGCAAGACGCCCAAGCATTTGCTGCTCATCGACCCGGAGGGTGTGGTTCGCACCAAGGATCGCATATTTGACAGCATTAGCCATTTGATCAACTACCATTGGGCGCACGCCCTGCCCATAATTTCGGAGGACTCTGAGCTGGTATTGCGCAATCCGGTGCGTCGACCCCAAGCGGATCCCGCTTCATCCTGATTACAATGAGCGCCGGGCTCACAAAAGGGCACAATCAATCGTATACGTACACCATCCTTCATATACATAACATATATACTAGCAGGGAGGCCAAAGGAGTCGCTGTGGATTTAAAATCTCTCGAAATGCGTTCAAAAAGTTTGATAAAAAACTTTACGAAGCCAAAAATGAATGCTTGAATATTTCATTTCATACCTTTCGGAGCCTTTCTTAAAAAGTTGCATAACGACTTCCGGGGCACCCGTGTCTATATACTTGTAATCTGTGTACACGCTTAGATTTACATATTATATTGTGCACTCTGTAGAGAATATCTTTTATACATATATATATCGGTCTGTTTAGGAAACGAAACACCCATTTATTTATGGAATGAATATATTAAATACATATTTACATGTATGTATGTGCATTGTCTACCAGTATTTTCCATTCGAATGCGAATAAATAAAATAGAAAACTTTAAATTGAGAGATTTCGGGGATGCAAAAGGGATAATGCAACTGAATGATAAAACTCTTTGTTTTTCTTTAATTTGTTCATTATTAACACTCTTATCAATGGTTTTCTGCAAGGAAGTCCTATATTAAAAGTTATTTTGACAAAACTAATCAAAGACTTCACTGCCTTCGCTTTCCTTTATATTCATATTAATCTTTTCTTTAACCACTTGATCTACTTCTTTAAAAAGAAATCATTTCCAATATAAACACACATTTCCACATGCACTTCACACAAAATATTTATTGTGATTTCATGCAAATCCAGAACATCATCTAACCGCTATGATAGAAAAACCTAGTTGCGACGACCAAAGTTGTTGGTGTTGGGCTGGGTGAGCTGCAGACCACGAATGTTGTGGAAATCCAGAAGCTTCAACATCTCCTTGGTATCGGCATCAACTTCGATGATGTCCTGCTCCAGAGCGGAGACGGCCGGGACGTAGTTGTCGCGACGCTCACGCTCCTCCTCCTGCAGCTTGATGGAGATGCCACGCACCTGGGAGTGGCGCAAACGGCCCATCAAATGGGTGACATAGCTAAAAAAGAAAGAATTGTTTTATTTGGTTTATAATAATATTGTCATAAAATTATAACATTTATAAAGGAACTATACAAAGCCAGGCTTATGAAACGTAATCTAGGAACATATCAAATGAAGTATGCTGGCAATTGATTACATTTTAATAAACCAACTTCAGTTGATTTCAAAGAATGCAAATTAGATTTTGAGGCACAAACCCTGATTAAGTCCATTAAACCAAAAACAATAATATCAAGTGGGCTTGCAGGTGCTTTTCGCCCTTTTCTTAGTAAAAACCTCATAGTTTGTGATTTTCCCTAATCAAAACCAAAATAAACTCACCCGGCAATCTTGTTGCGCAGGGGCTTGGTGGGGATGATGGCCACCTCCTCGCAGATGCGCTTGTTGGTGTGGAAGTCCAACGTCAGGCGAGTGTAGTACTTCTCAATGATGACCTTAGCGGCCTTCTTCACCGTCTTGGTTCGCACGCGACCCTGTATTTGTGATAATTAAACAAATTAGATTGATCATTGATAAGGATTCAATTTGGCGGGCCTTTGGCCGCCTTCAACTATTTAAATTTCACTATTTTCACATATTATATTGTCAGATTGTCATAAAACATTCATATTTTTCATATTTGCAGGAATTTCTTTATAGGATTGCAAAGAATTTTCACTTCTTTTTTTTTTTGCTACTAAGCCGGTATTGATCTCTACCCTGGGAATTATTCCCCTCCTTTCACAGATTGTTTACGAAGTATTTGTTTAGTAAACAAATGTTTAGTTTCAGCAAAATCGTTGAATCTTGTGGGTTTTTATAGGAAACACAGCTGATGTGTGACTAGCACACAAATAAATTTTTTCGGGCGTCACAAAATCTCCTCGCACGTGGGGTGCACTCATTTTGCAGTAGTTTTTCAGGTTATTTCCCGGTTTTCGGATTGATTTTTATACATTTATCGTTGGAACCCACCATTCTGTAGCTTGATGAATATGTTTACACAGCTAAAATGAGAAATTGGCAATTATTTTAGGGCTAAAACGTGGAGAACGAAATTTTGTGGACGTACCTCGCCGGAAACACGAAAAGGAAAAGGTGTGACCAGAGTAGGTTTTTCGAAAATATATCAAATAAACGATGTATCGATAGTTTGGAAAGGAAAAAAAATTATATCGTAAAATTTTTTGAGCCGAATAATTAAATGTTCTTATTGGATTCTATTACCGCATAGAATGCCTAGATTAGTCAACCATTTTTTGTATAAGTTTAATATTGGTCCTATGATAATATGTTGACGAATTATTTAAAATATTTGACAACCCTAGTCTTAAGTTTATATGAATAGCTGTTACTTATTAGTTATGCACAATATGACACCAGTAAAACTATTGTGACTTTCAGATTATTAATGTACAAAGTTCTCTCCCAGTAAAAACTAAACCTTAAAGACAAAGCATTGTGCTGCCTCAACATTAAATGTAATTCCTTTTGGTATTCAAAGTGGAAATTACCTTATTTTATATCGTAGTTTGTGTGACTGCACTACTCTTTTTTTCACTGAAACAATTAAAAAATAATATTAATATTTAGTTTAATAAAGTGCCAAAATTTAAAAACAGATAGCATTTCGATATCAATACACTGTTGTATCGTTTCCGTTACGTCCACATTTTCCACCACTAGTTGCATGTTCTTGTATTTGCACTGTTGTTATGAGCAACCAAGAAATCAATCAATAATGTCCAATTCCCATCGATTTGTGCCTCGGAAAGGATGCAAAAATCCGGCTCGGACGAGGCAGGTGCCGCTGGGCAGCCAGAGGAGCCACCATCCAGTCAAGCAGCGACAACGCAAAAGTCGATTGAGGCAGACGGCAGTGGCGCCGAGTTTCAAATCAGTTTGAACGAGTTTCTGGAGTTTCTAAAGCTCTCCTGTCATGTCAACGATATGATAGCTAAGACAGACATGGAAAAGCCACCACACACCAGGGAGCCAGTGCCGCCGATGGAGGGCGGTGCTGGTGCTGGGGCCACTGCCAAGCGAAATTCCAAAAAAGAAGATTTCGACTTTGATCTTTTGGCGGACTACCCGCTGGTCAACTCACTGCTGGGACTGCGACGCCCGTCCCGCCGATCCAGCAGTCGTGCCACGGAGGACACTCGCTCCTCCGCTACTGTCGCCGCCGCCTCCCTGCTGCCGGAGTCAAAAACCAGCTTGTTGCGTTCCGGGCACAGTCATAGCAGTTTGCGCTCCCGTCCGGAGTCCACGTACCGCGGCTTGCACCCCAAGCTGGGCGAACAACTGGATTCGGTGATCAATGAGGGCGTTCTGGACTCCGTGCTGTCGTTCATTTGTCCAGTTCCCATGCCCCCGCCACTCCAAAGTGGCAAGAATAAGCCGAGCAAGCTGCCGGCACAGCTCCTGCCTGGGCCCACTCCCATGCCCACATCAACTGCTCCGATTCCGCAAGCTGCTCCTGGCGGCTCAAAGTCCCTTATGGATCTGGGCCATTCTCATGGAGGATTGCAAACAGCTACAACTTCTACGCCGTGCCTGCTCCAGGCTCAGGCCGCAGGCGGGGACTCGGCGCACCAGGATCAGATGACCAACAGCATGGTCCGTGCCTTGGTCAAGGAACCGATACCCAAGCCGGGGGCTACGAATGCCGGCAGAAGGAAGTCCCTGTTGCTGGTAAAGGATAGTAAGCATTCCAGGCAGGAGAAAAAGGAGTAAGTAAATACATCTGTGGAACCCTAAACCAGGAATCTGAAGAGAAAATATATCTTTATTTATATGTTACATTCTCATATTCAACAGACCCGAGGTGGTGATCCACGTCTGCGACGAGGTGAAGAACACTTCTAGAGACTTCACCTGTCCGCAGCATTTGCTGGTAACCAAAATGGGTTACTTTGCGGACGTGACAGCTGGCCAGAGGCTGGAGGAGATGGACATATCCGTGCACTGTGACATTCTCATCTTCGACTGGCTAATGAAGTGGATCAAGCACAGTGCCCAGAGTCAAGATCTGCCAGTCTCCGGCCAGAGCAGCGGCCCCCAGTTGGATGGCAATAATGTGGTGCCCATCTTGGTATCGGCCAGCTTCCTGCAGATGGAGCCGTTGCTGCTCGAGTGTCTGGCCTTCTGTCATGCCCATCTTAGCGAAGTGGTGCGCACCTCGACGAATCTGTCGTGCTTGAACGATGCCCTGGTCACCCGGCTGGCGGCCATGTTCACTAATCTGGAACTGGAGATGGTAAGGGACAAAAAGGAGCGAGTGACGCCTCGCCTATGGACGAAGCTAATACAATCGCTCTGCGAACCTGACCCGGAGGCACTGCGTGGTCATTTCTATAGCATGTCCGGTTTGTTCCGATGCTCGCGATGCTTCAACTGTGTGACCAACACGATGAAGTCCTACGTAAGCTGTGTGCCCAGCAATATACGGCTTAACCGTTGGGGCCAGCTAATGAGCTACCATGTGCGCGACACAAACTGGGATCTCAATGCCTACATCGTGCAGCTTTTCAAGGAGCTTAAGTCGTGGCGAAAGGTTTACTGGAAGCTATGGGGTCACTGCCATTATCTCTACTGTTGCACTTGCGAGGCCCACTTTCCGGTCTATCAGATGCACTGGTGCCGCTTCCACCCGGAGTCGCCGAACTTCCTGGGTCCCGTCGGCGCGGCCGGACCAGCTGGTCGCTTCTCCTGCTGCGGCCAGCAGGCCTTTCGCTATGAAACCTTGCCGGGACCAAATGTTTGTATTAAATCGGTATTTTATTTATTTTGTCCAGGTCTCAAACTCCTCTCTCTTCAATTTTCAAGGGCTGTCAGTTCCGGGAGCATAGTGTCCTTGTGGAGACCGATCGTGAGCGCGCCATTTTGGCCATTGCTCAGTTGGTGGGCGAGAACTATGCACTGTGTGAGTTGCCGCCGGTAAGGATCCAGGAGTTGGCAGCTGCCGGCGAGATCAGTCCGAGCTGGCAGGGCATCTCCCTGACGCCCCAGAGGTGCCGCCAAGGCCTCCTACCACAACTCTGCATGGACAGTGTCCTAAAAAGAGGTAAGTGTGAGCCTAACAATGAGAGTTTAGCTTCTAATTTGTTTCGAATCACTGCTCCTAAGTGACCAACCATCGGGTGAGCCGTCGAATGAGGGGATCGCGTTATCAATTGGACACCAGCACGGACTCTGAGACGACTTCCACCAGCGAAGAGGATGCCCGATGCCAGCGCCCACGAATGCGCAATGTACGCGATGACGATGAGGATTACAGCTCCAGCAGCGATGGCTGCGAGTCGGAGCATCGTGCGCCGCCGCCCCGGAAGACGCGTGGCAAGAAATCACGCAAGCGGTAAGACCGGGAAATTAAAAACCAAACATCACTTCTATATCCTTAGCCTCATTCTTGACCTTAGTCCCACCGATGTATCGGGTCGCTTTTGGTCCGGCGAGCTCTCGGCCCGCAGCAATCAAGATCATCAGCGCGACTTCGAGGAGAAGATCATGAAACAGGTGGCCAGCTATGTGACCAAAAAGACCGGCACCGATCAGTGTTTGGTGCAGAATGCCCAGCCGCTGGGCGGCGTCTATGTGCGCCTCGAGTCCGAGTGGAAGGAGATGGTCAAGCAGCGCCACAATAGCCATCACAACATTGGCGGCACCAGTGCCATAGCTGGCGTGGGCTCAATGCCCCAAAACAGCAACACCTGCCTGGGCCCATCGGCCATAACAGCGGGTGGATCAACCGTTTCGGTCATGTCCAAGCAGAAGCACAAGTAGAAATTTATGTAGAACAAATATTTAGTCGAATTTTTAGCGAAAATCATAAATAACATGAAATATACAACATTCAAATGTCTAGAAAAATTATATAAAATATATTTCAATGATAAAAGTAGCAAATTATTACAAATAAAGTATATTATCATATTAAATTCAATGAAATTTTAATTTTGCTCATTTAGGTAGAGAAAAAACCTTTCGTTTTCTGATCGTGCAACTGAAAAAATCGAAAAATGCAACTGAAAAAATCGATATTTTTCGATATTTCAAATTCCGAAATATCAAACAAACTGTTACTGAGCGCTATAAACTTTTTGTTATATACAATTGCGTATGTAAACTTATTTAGTTTATTTCCCTAAAATGTATCTTATAATATATTTAATGAGAAGGATAAACCGCATTTGTTTGTTTCCCTTCTAAGGCCCGCGAATAAATGTAAGAACCTTTTCTTAATATTTGTTTATATATTTATTTATTTATTAACTTAACGCAATTTACAAAGACTTCAATTTGTTTATTAGACACTTCACACATTTTCACAATTAATTTGTTTGCTTTACTCATTTTTGTTTTGTGGCATAAATAAAGATTTTGTAGAGAATAATAAATGTACCATCGTTTAAAAGGATGGAGCTGCTTGTTGCAAGTAAATGCGACTCAAACGGATCAAATTGCAAGGCGCATGTAGAGGCGCGTTTGCCTTAGGCTCAACCTCTGACAAATGCGATGGAAGGAAATAAAATAAAATAAAATAAAATAAGGAACAGAAACGAAAATTACAATGGCCAAATGCAATTTCCTAAACCAAAACAACAATTTACAATTATGATTTGGTTATCGGGACTTGGTGTTATGTAGGGCGATCTGTTCTTATTGGGGGAGACTTAGCCTTACTCTTAGACTACCGCGTGTTAGGCATTTAGCAAAAATTTAAATTAGCTCTTGATTGTAGTGATTGCTTGTTGCTGTAACTGTCGCAGTCGCCGCCGCCATCGCTGCCGCCGGATGTACTAGAATTTAGTGCGGTTTGCCAATCAGAAGGGTTGTCGTCGTTGAAGTTACTGGTGTTGATGATGGTACTGGTGCTAGGTGAGGCCGGCAGCAAGGAAGCTAACTGAACAGGCACTCTGTTGCTTTCTCCAGATTCCAGTTCTCCTTCGAAAGGACAGCGCGCGCATCGTGCTCATCGATGCCCATGTCCTTGAGGCGCTGAATCTTTGAATCACAATCGGGAAAAGTGTGCGGTCCGCCTGCATATGCGTTCGTCCAATGCTTGGCGGTCAATAGGAAAAGATCATACTTGTCCTTGAACTGATATGCCACCACAGCATCCTGCGGATCGTCGGGCTCGGCGGCAGCCAATAGTGCCTGCAGGGACAGTAGCACCGTGCGCAATGTCATCGCTGCGGCCCAATTGTCCTTGAGAATGTCCAGGCAAATGGCGCCCGTGACCGATGAAATATTCGGATGCCAGATGCGTGTTATGAAGCGGACCTGTTAAGTTAAATTATTTGTTATTTTATGTAGTATAAAGGTGTCAGAGTTGAAATCAAATTTAAAAGACAATGTTGTCCCTTGTGAGGTAAATTATCTTGCAGCATTCTTTTTGGCGGCTTCTCAATTGATTTTGAATCTCAAGTAAATTAGTTTAAAGTTAGTTTCTTTGTAAACGGATTCAAACGGTTTCTGAAGTGATTAAGCTGATCTGTACTTTAAAACTCATAACATACCTAGTATCTCTAGGATTTTCGACAACATTGTTCGGAGTCTCTGATTATGAATCAGATTTCAAAAATTCAACATGGCGGATTTAAAATGGCGTGGCGAATCCACAAAATTTACTCAGATTGTTGTTAAAATTAGTGTATATTGGTTTTTAAAGTCGCTGATTTTGAATCTGATATCAGATTAGAAACATCTATACTCAAAAAATAAATATTTTCAAAATATATATACCAATTTCAACAGCAATATAACTGAATTTCCAAAATTAAGTCAGACATTTTTAACAAGTTTGTTCAAATTTTATTTTTACAATACTTTTATAAGAAAGGTCTTTAGCCAATTTTAATAAAATACTAAAAGCATTGCCACATGTTGGGCCTATTTAGTTTTTAAAATGAGGTTAAATATTAAAAATGCTAGTTAAAACAGAGTTGTAGCGCCTCTACTAATTTCTCTTCCGGTCCCAGTCCTAGCATAAAGCTAAATGCAATCCTAGAGATAACTAGGCATAAGTTTGCTCTGAAGGACACTAGATATACTTGAGAATTTGGATTTTCAAAAGCGTCAATATTTAACAACTCACCTTTGGCGGATTGAAGGGATATGTCTCGGGCACTTTGATCTCTAAGATAAACTTGCCGCCCTCATAGGGTGTGTCCGGCGGACCGGCAATCTCGCCGCGCAGCTCCGTCCAACTGTCATTAACCAGTTCGATTTTGATGGAACACTGGACGATCTGTCAACGGGGAAAACAAGGAAATAATTAAAAACAGTTGTACATACAAGTCATAGTTCCCAGCCTTCCGCCTGTTCACACGACCACGACAAAAAGCACGGATCGAGAAGCGCGCCAAAAATGGATGCAAAGTCCGTGGACCCCGAGACAGCAGCTGCTGGCGATGTTTGCGATGCGGGTAAGTCTGGGAGGGGGCTGCGGGCAGGCGCTTTGTGTACGGTGTCCTCCAAACACTCACCTCTTCGCTGCGCATCACCTCCTTGAACTCCCGCTTGATTCGCGACACTGCCATATTCGCCATGATGCTTCTGTTGGTCTTTTCGCGTTTTTGTGTCTCCTATTCTATTCTCTGCCGTTCTCCTTTCGCTCCGCCGTTCTCGGTTCTCCCACTTCTGTTCTTGGTTCTCCTCTCTGCCTGCCACTCTTCACTCCGCCGCCAGTGTTTTGTTGTTGCCCGTGCGCTGTTGTTGTTGTGGTGTGCAATATCGCGAATTTTGTGTGGTTCACGTTGCGTAAATTACGCCCGGCTATGGCCTCCAAGGTCGAATCCTCCGCTGGCGATCGGTCGGGGTTTTCGGATCGAATCAACGAACTCGATCAGAACACAAAACAAATACAAAAGAGAAGCGCCTCAAATTCTAAGTTTATTTGCTTTTATTATTTAAGCTAGAGCTGTAACGATGTCACTATCGATATTTAAAAAACGACACATCGATATTGTCAAATAGGCTTGTGATAATATATCAGAATATTAATATATCGATATTTTTCTAAGGAAGATATATTTATATTACGATTTTTGTTTTCCTAAATATCGAATTTGCAATATTTTTATATAATATTTTGAGACATTTCTTGTCAATAATTATTCAAGTTAGATAGGTGTATGTTTTTCATTGGGTGTTTATTATAATTTTTGTAATTTTCACATGTAAATTAAAAATCATTGCCAAAACAACATGCTTGATGCATCGATGTTTTAAGCATCTCTAGAGCGCGCCACAATACAAATTCGTGAATAAGTTGAAGGAAAGTTAAACTTATTCAATAATAAACTGTTCAAATCCCTCAAAGATTGAGCATCTGTTGTACATGATTTGCAAAAGAAAATTTTATAATATTATTATTTTGTTATTTCTGTTCGCAATTTATTCAACAATTAAGTACATTAACAATAATACAAAATAATCTTACACTTTAGTGAAACGAATTTCAGCCAATTTCGCTTTTCATTCACAAAAAACATTCAAAATACAGCCTTAGGTGTTTCAGTTCATATACAAGTATTATACAAAAAAACTTTACCAACTAAAAATATCCCTCCATAGCCAATTAAATGGCATCTCAAATGCATTTACATAGGCTTCTAACAAAACATTGAGCACATGCAAGCGCACCATCTGTTGCATTTTCATAAAACATAAAATCAATGAGAAATGTGGCGCCTAGTAAAATCGCCTTAAGACGCACATCTAAGTCCAGGGGAAAGCTGATCCCAAAATTATCAGCTTTCGTATAGGCTTCACGGACCAATCCCGACCACTGCTTACTGATTTTTCCAATATTCTCGCCGTTTAGAGACACAACCTAGCAAAATTTATAATTATAAATTATTTGAATTATTTTAAGTAAGAAATATTTACTTGAAACTCGATATCTCCGCAAATTGAGCAAGTCCAGAAGGGTCCTTCAATGCGCAGCGCAAGGACTCCGTTGTGGTCAAGGATGCGGAACGATGGCTTGCAGATTGTGCACTCCTCCTTAACGCTGCCAATCACATTGCCCTGCGGATCAGAGATCTCGATCCTGTCCAGGCAGCAGCAGAAGAGGCAGCATGAGCAGGCTGCGGGTCGTCGCAATTGAAGCACCTCTTCCTTGCTGTGGGCCTCGTACAATTTCATGTCGAAGGGTCGATCGGCTCCGCAGCAGTTGCGGGTGCAGCAGCTCGTGTTCTCAACCGCGAGGAAAACCTTCTGACCGAGTGCATTTTTCACAGAGTACCTGTTGTTGCCCTCCAGTCCGGTGAAGACCTCTATTAGCTCCACTTTCTGCTTGACGAGCAGCTGGTCGACAGCCGTTAGGTACTCCAATCCCCCCGGACAGCTCGGTATTTCGGTGGGTATACTTTTCCAGTCCCCTTCGATTCCGCCCATTAAGGTTGCGGAACCCATTTCGGGTTGGGTATTGATCGGTAGCTGCGGCGGAATGGGGCAATACCCAAGGCATGGTTGCGCCATTAAAGGATTGGCAACTCCAGGTATTTGGGGTTGTGGGACTTGAACCACTTGAGGGGATTGTCCAGCTCCAAATATCTTTGGAGGAACTAAATTAAACTCCAAAGGAATCTTACCCATCGCAGAGTGGGCGGCATTCATAGTGGCTCTCTGAGCTGATAATGATTAATATTTAAAATTAGTTATAAAAACCCTCAAAGATCGTTAAATAAAATAACAATGAAGCTGTAGATGTTGGATGGCCTAAAAACCTAGTCAAATCATTCATTTCTGTTGGAACTTGTTTCAAAACCAGAGCAATAGAACCAATATACCACTGCTATCTGAGCCGATGCTTTTCATTGGCGCAAAGCTAAGGTTATTTTCCACTGCGTCTATGATCTTGAACACATAATCCAAGCTATTTTTGACCTCAGTAATATGGTTCTATTACGCGCTCACCTGCCTTGTCTGCGGTCGGAAATTCGAAACTCGTTTCGTAATCCAAAACAGAAAAAAAAACAAGAAGTTGATTTCTTTTGAGGCGTGTTTTGTAGGCCTCTCTTGGCAACAGCAGTCCACCAAATAATAGAAAACCATTAATCTTCGGCATACGCGATCTCGTGTTTATAATGGGCAATGACGGTATGTAGGGTACATATTGTACATCTGGGGGTGGAACTGGCATACTGGATTTTTTTTTTTTAATTAATTTAAATTTAAAACTCCATTTACAAAATTTTAAAATTATAAATAATTTTAATAAAATAAATATATAGCGTCCACAGATCATATCTACAAATCAGAATTCTTATTAATTAAATATTAATATTATATATATTAATTTCGAAGCAATAAAAATTACAGGGCATTTCCTAGTCCTTATAAACCCTTCAAACCCATTCTCTTTTAGTGCCCAAATTCACGTTTTCACAGCATAAATGGCGATCGGCAAAAAAAAACGTGTCTGCAAAAGCGTGTGGAAGTTTCAAAGCCAACGCAGCAACATTCGGAACAGTAAACCCATCAAACAGTTAAAGATGAGAGCAGAACGCTTAAACAAATAAATGGTTCTCTTGGGCACACGTGTTTTGGTCCCCTTTTGCGGCACATTTTCGCCCCAGCTCGAGTGACCGATACAAACAACAAAATGCTCGCGCCGCTCTCAAGCTCTTATTCCTCTTCGTTTTATCAGATGCCGCTCTCCCATCGCTCTCTTCCCAAGCTTACTTCACAACTTCACGAACGGGCTGATTCATTCAGCTTTTGCATTTTCGGACTATCGGCTGCATAGCAATACAACCGTCACTGTTTTAATACAAAAAACGTGTTCAAAGTGCTTTCTTTAGTTGTTAAACATTTAACTGAAATTGCGATACAGTTCTACTGCACATGTTTTAAGTAAGTAGGAGTGTGTGTGTGTGTTTATGTGTGAGTGGCTTTGTTTTTGCCTCGTTCGCGTGCGGCACGTGGTTCCCGCGTCATTCCCCCCTTCCGTCTTCCACAACAAACATTATTTTTATATGCAACGCCACTTGCGTCAGTTTTTAGGGATAAAACACGGATAAGAGCACGTCAGCATTTGCTTTAGTTCATTTATATTTAGACTAGAAAAACATTTTAACAAATCGCAATGCTTTGGCATTTCTCCGGTGTTTTTCTGCCTTGGCTTTTTAATTTGTATTTTTGCCCCGTTCAGCATCCCAAGGTACAGTTGTACAAGTACAAAACAAAAACAAAGCAACGCCGGCAAGAAAAGAAAAACAAGACGAGCCCCCAATTGCGGAAAAGTACAGTTCTCGCTACGCAAAAAGAATATATCTTTAAAGATCAACGCTAATTGGGCTATTTTTAAACCCTGGAGGTTAACAATTGAATTCAAACATTAAAAAAAGTCATCAAAAGGCAAACATACACAGAAAAAAGTGCATTTTTGTAGATCTTTAAATTATATACATAAATGAATATAAAACGTTATACGAATAATTTAACAAAACTAGGGTACCGTGTAAAATTCCCCAATGAAACCAAGCTACACAGAAAAAAAAGTTGCATTTAATTTGAATCTTAAATTTCAAGTGTATTTATTTTCTTGAATAATATATGTTTACATTATAGATAAACCATGACCACATTTTCTAGGAAAGGAAATAATATATTTTCTGTTTGTACATTTTATATGATATATCCCAGAATTTTTCCTTTGTGGTGTAATTATTGGGTTAAAAAAAATTTATTTTTTTGTATATTAAAGATGCAAATGACGAATGCAAATTATCGGTACACGTACACTCGCATTGCAAACAACAGCTGATAGAGAGCGAAAGAGAAGGTAATGTTGCTGTGGCATCCCGAAAGCTTTTCTTTGGCAGCCGAACTGCGCATCATCCTGCTCACCCATCTCTCTAGCTCGCTCGCTCTCTCTTTCCTCTCGAGGCAGAGTACCAGTATGTGTGGCCGACAGTGCGTATGTGTGATGGACGCATACGCCATGTTGTACGGCGCTCAGTTCCATTCGCTCGCTCAATTTCGCCAGATGCGGCGCTCTGCTAAAACCGCTAATCAGCTAAAATTGTTGCTAAAAACAGTGCACTTTTTTAGTCCAAAGTCAGACAAAACAGCTGTGAGGGAGTGTGTTGTTTGAACGCTGCTTTTTAGTCGCTAAGAACAAACGATCTCGGGACTTGAGACTTAAGAAATAATGCCCGATAAGAAATGCTCAGAAAACTCCGAGCAGAATGGTGCGTACCTGTGTCCTTGAAACCCTTTTAAGTTTCTTTTTTTTTGAGTCCGTCAAGTGTGTGTGTGTGTTTTCATGGTCAACTTGGGAAATCTATAGGAACAGCTGTTTGCCAAGCGGAAAAAGCTTTCTTTTAACACGCGCCTGTTGGCATGCCAGCATATTTATTATGCTCAAAAACAAAACAAACTCTGATGGAATTACGTACAGCATAATTTATTAAATAACGTTAAGCTAATTAGAAATATTAAAATCCTTAATAGTTTGAATATTATTAGTAAAATATTATCAAATGATTTTAAATAGAAAGGAGTGTCTCTGATAAAACGGTTATTTTAATGCATTATTATTAAGCATCTTTATTATTAGAGAAAACACAATAATTAAACTTTATTTTTCAAAATGAACAATAACATCTAAATTTATCCAACTTAAACTTAATTTATTTGCTTGATCAATTATTATTTCGTTATACATTAACAAGGTTCTGCACACTTTTTATTGAGGTTTAAACATTTTAAAAGTACATATTAACATGTTTGATGCCTATCGATCTGATTCGAAAAACAGCAATCGACATCGATAATTTTTCCAGTTTCATAGAGAGTCAAAGAGAGCGAGAAGACGCCGAAAATCACATGGTCATGGGGGTGGCTTTGGGAAAAAGAGAGCACAAAAAAAGGGACCCACACTCACACAAACTAAGCCCGCGCAAAGCTTTCGCGCTGCCGACGGAGCACTATGGTACAGTCGACCACTTTTTCTGGCCAAAATTAATAACTCCGTTAATATTAAAGGTATCGACTTGAAACTTTAGCAATCATATTTTTGTAATTATAGGATGATACTGAATAAAAATGATCGGGATCAAAAAACTATATTCTATAGCTTTCATAGGAACGATTGAAAAAAGTTTGAGATAAATTAATAAAACTTCGGTTACTTAAAGATTATGTTATTTTAACATAGCGAATTCATATAGTTTTCGTAAGAAGAATCGGAAAATATAGTGTCTTTGGCCTATAATTGTATTAAAAATGGATTATAAAAACTTAACAAGATTCTAAATTTTGTTTTGAGATTGTATGTACATATCTTACCCAAGTGACAACTATTCATTAATTTTATTTGATATTTATCAGTTTGCTTTAGTGATGCTGAAAACATCGATGTTTGGTAAACTTTTATAAAATGGGTTTTGGTCAAGAAAAGTGGTCGGCTGAACCATAGTGCGTTGCTATGAATGAATGCCGAATACGACAAAGAGCTCTCAAGAGAGCTGTAAGAGAGCTACTGCCCATACAGCTGCGCTCTCTCTCTCCGGCGCCCATCACACCGATAAGGCGGCGACGTCGCTGCCGCGTTTTGCTCAAAAAAATTTATAATAAAAACTTCTACTCGTAGATTGTGTGATGCCAGTTCGCTCTGCTAATCCGATACGCGCTAGAAGTTTGATCCGAGACAATTTGGAGAAACAGGCTGGTTGTCTAAATTTAATCCACTCCAGAATGCCGAACATCAAAGTGTTTTCGGGCACCTCGCATCCGGATCTCGCCCAGCGGATTGTCGATCGCCTGGGAATCGATCTCGGCAAGGTGGTGACCAAGAAGTTCAGCAATTTGGAAACCTGGTAAGTAGTGTGGAAAATCAAAAACAAAACCGAATATACTAAGGCTAAAAAAAGAACATCAACAAGTGTTACAAGTGAAAAATCCTTGGGTGTGTGGAAAGTTTCGAAGACATTTATTTTTTTGGAGCAAAACACATGTACCAAAGGTCCTTGACATTCGCTGAAGGTTGTGCTTCTTGGTGTTATGGTGCTCCCAATTAAGCGCGCCAAGTGTGAATCAATTTGAAATTTAACTAAAAGGGAAACCAAGTGATTTTTCCAAAAAATGTGTGGCTGCCGTTTTGCTTGATTTCTTTTTATTTTTATTGATTTAACAAGTGGACTGTACACCGTCTTGTCGTTTTCGCTGTTGCCGTGTGTGTGTATGTGTGCGTTTCAGCTGCTGGTATATGTGTGCCTCTCACACACCGCAGCCAAACACACACACTAAGCTCTGGCAACATTGCCAATGTCGCGTGCAATTTTCGATAAATTTAAAAAAAGTAAATCCAAAAGGGAAGCGACAAATAGGGAATAAAAGTTAAATTATTATCATTTCATAGTTTTAATTAAATTAGCAGCTGTGTTCGAAGCAATTGTGCTGGTGTGTGTGTATGTCTAGACTAGCGGCTTGCACGCTTTTTGCTTCCCTCTCTCTTTCGCTATCTCTCTCGCCCTTACACGCACACATACGCGCAAGCTCCGCCAGTCAGCTGCTGATGCAACAACAACAACAAATAATAAATAAAGGCGCCTCACATTTTCCAGTTTTTTACCTTATCTCCTAGGGAAGTTTTTTTTCATGAAATTAAACAAAATCCACATTAGCAAACAATTAGAAGCCAGAAAATGGAAAAGAAATGAGGCGAACGAAGGAAAACGAAATGAAAATAGAGGTTATAATACGCACTAAGCTTTTTGACATGATACGCGCTGCGCCGGTGTGAGTGCGTGTTTTTGTTATGCTCGGACTCACTCGCACGAACACCGAGGTACGGAACACCGGAAAGAAGCAGAGGTTTTGGCATAGGTGCTGATGGGAGCTTAAGATACTCTGTATATTTTCTCATAATTTTTTGTCGGGAGAAAACACAATTAAGGGAGTTTCCTTTGCATTTGATAGAAAATAATATTCTAAAAATTTGGCAAAAGATCACTTAGTGTTATTTAATCCGTAATAAGTAGTCTATAAAGCTGGGAGTTTATTAACTACGTACATTTATATGTTCAAGTCAGCAAAACTACCCTATTACAGGGTATTAAACGTCTGCGAGTAGAGAACGACAACACGACTCTGTCACGTTTTTCGTTTGCTGACTAAGAGTGGGCCAGCTCTTTATTGGGGAGAAGAGTATCAAGTCAAGAGTCGGCAGACGTGCTACGCTGACTGCGACGCCCCCGCATTGTATATGTAGTTCCTCTCTTTGGATACTGCCCTCTCACTCTGTTGCTCTGCCAAACGTCAGACCCCCACGTGTGCATAGTGGTTATTGCTTCTCTGTTGTTGTTGCTGCAATTGTGCTGTTTGCACTTGTCGGCTTTGTTTTTGTTG
The DNA here is from genome assembly GCA_008042635.1 of Drosophila nikananu. Lineage (NCBI taxonomy): Eukaryota > Metazoa > Arthropoda > Insecta > Diptera > Drosophilidae > Drosophila > Drosophila nikananu. Next base: position 13,624 of record VNJV01014216.1, on the reverse strand, counting down.
TCTCTCTGGCTGTTTCTGGCATTCTCTCGAAAACATCATATTGACAGTTAAGTCAGTGCGCTCTTTTTGCTCCAATTTGCTGTGGGTGTTGTTGTTACGGTTGTTATTGTTGTTGTTTTGTTTTATTTCTGGTGTAACGGTTCAACCTCTTGCTTTTATTTCTCCCCACTTTGTCTTGATTGCATTCGTTGATAGTAGCATCGCGACGCCTATGATGATAATGATATTGTGGTTGTTATTACCCATTTTGCGTCTAGGGCTAAAGATCAAGTTCTAAAGTCGTCGAGATTATTAGTGTATTGAAGGGCGAGATGATGACATCATGAAATTTAAGCGAATAAATGCTGCCTTATATTAAGAATGACGGCTAAATTAGTTTTTGCACTTGAATGATAATGGAAGATAAGAGCATAACAAAGGAGAGAGAATGAGAGAACCGAATTGAAAGAAATTATGGTATACATTAATTGGGTCAAACGTGAGGGTGTTGAGTTAAATATATAAAATTTTTATTAGGTAAATTGTTTATTTTGGTTTGAATTTTCGCATAAGTTTAGTATTGTTTTCATTATTTAAACATGAGTTGGAATTTCCCAAAAATACGGAACTCGACTATACTTTAAGTGTACACTTGAAATTAAGTACAATTATATTTTTAAATTTCTTTGATTATTAGCTATTAAACAAGGCCTTAATCAATTAGTCAATAACTTTTAATAGCAATTTTGACTATCAAACTTGTCACGTGATCCAATTAGTATAAAGGTCATAAAAAGGTTTATCAACCCACAAGAAAAACCACAAAATGACCTTTTGGCCAAGGTCCAATTTCGAAATTCAATGGCAATGTGCCATCATAATTTCAATAAGCTCCAAGTGGTTTTCCAATTCGAAGGTTTTTCCACACGCAATTCTAAACCCCACTCCGCCCACTATTCACAAATGTCAATTACAAAGCAATTTTTCCTTTGCGCGCGACTCGACTCTAAAGTTTGATCGATAAGGAATTTGCGTGTTTGTCTTGTGAGGTCGTTGGGTATCAGCGAGTTTCGGGAGTGATAAGGCAGGCATAAATCAACAAGAAACCAGGCGAAACTAAGCGAAAGCGATTTAGATTCCGCCAGACTGAGATAAGCCTAGTGGGGGGAGACAGAAAGACAGAAAGAGGCGTTTGGCAACAGCTTTTGTTTTTATATGTCCACTATTTTAATTGCCTTCAAATCCCTACAATGTAGCTTTACTGATATGAATATCAGTTTAAACTGTATATTCGCTGGATGAATAATAAAGTTTAAATGTAGAATTTTTTAGCTTTTCTTTGAGAAATGGTGTGAGCATTTTATTGAGTAAATTGTAGGTTCAGAATGAGGTTTGAAATCAATTTATATAGAACTTAAAAATAATCTACACAATTTTATAACTTGAGAATATATAAAGGAATTTTAGGTATTCATATTCATTGCATACTTTTGAGCGCAATTTGTGCTATCTTAAATCTTTTTAAATCTGAATAATTACCAAAATTATATTAACATAACATAACTAAATTTTTTCTTCGTAATCTAAAAGCAAAAGTATAAAATGTGACTAACATGAATTAGACCTAATCTTTAATCTTTTTCGATTAACCCAGACATAACCGCTTTTGATATTATTTAAGTCGTAGTATTCCACAATCATAACAGAAATGTATAAAAGAGTAAAAAGAATGTTCTGATCAAACACCTATTGAAAAAAGACAAACAAAACACACTCAAAAAAAGTGTGAAACTGGTGATTTCAATTAGAGAAGTTCGACTGTATTTTTTTTTGGTAGTTTACATTATCACATGAGCAGACAGAACTCAGACCAAGGAAAGAGATAAAAATACGTAAAAAAGAAACAATAGAAAACGAAATGAATTTCAGCACAGAAATTCTATTTGACGGTCGGCCAAAGAAACAGCTGCTGATCTGGTGCCGTGCTCCTTCCCGGCGTGCTTTTTGTTGTTAGTCAGTTGCCAGCAGTGGCTGCTGGTGGATTTTGGACCATTGCCAACTGTCGCAAGTCTGCCGTACACACCCCACACTACCTATGTATGTATGTCCATTTTCCCTATCACCCGGCGTTTCCCTCATTGCATTTCCCTCAAATATATTTCCCGGCACGCCAACAATGTCATGGCGGCGGTGAACGGTGAAAGTGTTTCTCTGCAGCCCCGGCAATCTGTTAAGAAATTTGCAAATTTAACGGCAAAATGCATCCGGCCAAGGCTGATGAAATAGCCGCATTTGCGGCCGGCCACTGAAACATCTCCTGACCACCGCATGGACCTTAGATAAGAAATGAGCCATTGAGGAATCGCTTTCAATCAAAAACTTGGAACATTTTTAGATTCAGATTGGATCTTCGGTGATGATATAAAATATATATTGATTTTTAAAGGATATTCTTTGGCTACTAAATGACAACCTAATTTCTTTACCTTATTTTACCTAATACGGGAAATATAGCAGGTACTCTTTTTAAGATGTAAATATACTCTTAAAGTAGGTGTAATAATAAATTCTAACTAATAGATATAAACATAATATGAAAGAGCAATAATACATTTAAATACAAATGTTTGATAGCTCAGAATATAATTTATAAATATTTTTATTTATAGCAATATTATGCTGGTCTTTTTAATAAAACCTTTATTATATCAAAATATGTAACCTTTGTTTAAGCTCATTAAATTCTTTTCTGTGTATCAAAAGTCTCCTCGACCGAACTCTAGATAAGAAATATGCCTACCTAAAAAAAAACCTGACCAATCAATACCCCCTCAATAAGGCGGTCAACAAAATTTTTGGCATTTTATTTGTATTTTTTCTTTTTTCATTTTGATAAGCGTGTGCAGAATTATTAGGTTATACTATAACCATACTACAGAAACGTGTCAAGCGATTGGGGACAGTCGTCAAAAGGCATTACCTCCATGAATTTGTTTGTGACAGAGATAACTCCGGTATATTGGACAAATTAATTACTGGGCATGATCTGCGTGGGCCACACAGGTCGCTCGTTCAATCGATAGTCGGAGGGTTGATGGCTGATGGCTGATGGTCGTGGCATGTAATTGAATTAACCTTCGTTGTTGGAAAAACAAAAGCCAATATAACCATGAGAACGAAAATAACAAAAAATATGTGAAAACTAAGTGGGAAGTTGTTCTTTGGGCATTTATTGTTTTTTATCGAGGAAAATTGTTTGCTTTATGGAATTTAATTTTTTTTATCAGCGTTTGCTGCAGATTTTTATTGGGTTGATTTTCTTTGATAAGCGAGAAGGCTAGGTAAGAAAGTTTTAAGCGAGAAGAGGGTAGGGTCTAGTTAAAGTAAGAAACTGTTGCTATCAAACCACTTAAAACACCTAAGATCTGTGTTTTTCTCAAATTAATTTCTCAATATTTGTAAAATAAACAAAGCTCACAGTTTTCAGGTTCTGTATATGGATCATTTTCCTGTAAGTTCCCATCTTTAATATACTGTTAAGTAAGCCAGCTATTTCACGTCTCCGTCTCAAGGGTATCAAATGCGCATAGATTGGTGCTCCCAACCAGAGCCGAAACCAAAACAAAATAATATGTAAACAAAATAATAACCAAAGCAGAGCCGTGGCAACGTCGACGTCAGTTGTGAGTGCAAATATGGCGCATACGCCATGTGGGCCATGTGTGTATATGAGAATTAGCAATGCTTCGATTAGATTGCGTTGCCTTGCAGTTTCTTTGGGGCGTCGTTGTTGTCGTCAAAGGTCAACAATTGTGGGCGGCGTCTTCGTCGTCTCCTCTTTCGGTTATAAATAATAATTCAATGCGGTATTGGTTGGGATATTTGAGAGAGAAAGGGATAAGGCCCGAGACTGAGGCTCTAGCGAACTTGAGAAGTGTTTACAAGACATGCTATACGTGCAGGCGGGGCCAAACAATGGAAATTTCCAATCCCTTTCACTGAGTACATCGCAGCCTGTTTAGGGTTTCTTTAAGAGATTAGGTTGGTTTGTTTAAGCAATCTCAGCTCTATAATCATTTTCATATATTATATTATATTTACTTTGGTTCAAAATCAACGTAAGGTTCAGTTTTTCAGTGAAATCTCTTAGAGTGAAACCTTGAAGCTCTACTGCTTCCACACATATCCACACATAATCAATTTTGTTGCCAATCTTGGCTAGATTTTCAACTGAATGCATCTTTGTCTTTGCAGTGTGGAAATTGGGGAATCGGTACGTGGCGAGGATGTGTACATCGTGCAGTCCGGCTCCGGCGAGATCAACGATAACTTGATGGAGCTGCTGATCATGATCAATGCGTGCAAAATCGCCTCAGCCTCTCGTGTTACAGCTGTGATTCCTTGCTTTCCATATGCCCGCCAAGACAAAAAAGATAAGGTAGGTTTGCCTCAACACTCTCGATCGATCGATCGATCGACCGACCGATGACACACGGTATCGTCCTTGCGGTCGTCCTTTTCTAGTGCAAAGAAAAGCAAACTGTAAAATGAAAAAGAACAAAAAAAATAATTCTAAATCCGATATTTTTCCAACTCAAAAGTCCACAATACAACAACACACCAACACTACTGATCTTCTAATTTGGGGAAAAAGTGCGAACAAGAAAAGCGCGTAAACTTTTCCCTCGAATGATTTTCCCCCGAAACTGTTTAGCTCGATTGTTAATTGCTGCATAACCGAATAATAATAATAATACTATTTATCCTCTTTTTCTATATACTACATATGTGTGTGTCTGTGTTCCTATTGCATTTTGTTTACGAGTTTTACAATTTGTTTTCCAAATTAAATTTCGAAATTTGATTTTACAAACTGTTTGCAACGAAGCTAAAGCAAAGCGAACCTGCAGAAATTGAACTATAGCACGGAAAATCGGAAAATGTGGAAAATTCTGAGCAATGTTATTTGATTTTTAATGAATTAATCCTTGCTTTTAAGTATTTAAGAGAACCTAATTTATTTTTTTACTCCCATGCCATGCTCGCTGTCTCTCTTTCTCGCCCTCGCCCTCCTGCTGCTATCTCGCTTGCTCTCTCTCTCTCTCTCCACCCCCGACGTGTGTGTGTATATTTCTCTCTGTCTCTCTCGGCGTCTCTGAATCGATCTCTTTCTCTCTACCGGCGTGAAGTTGGCGGGCAGTGATGATAATGAGGAAGCTAAGAAGTTAGCCAAGAAAAACTACGATTGGAAATTTAGGGTATTTACCTTCTTCTACTTCTTCTTACCAAACAACTTTCAACCACTAAAAACAGCATAAACTCACAACTTTATATGTTTCCATAAATCTCTAACGTGATATAAATCTCTTATTAATTTTCTTTCAACCAACCAAAAATATAACACTAAGAAACTATCTGGAACGGGGGAGTTAATGTATCAGAATCAAAAATGGCAAATAATCTCATCCTCAGAACCCTCATGTACTCACGACAAGGAATTTTGGCGGCGTCTCTTTGGCTTAACAAGTTTCTCTAGAGAAAATGCGCTTATTGTCTTTCCTTTTTGCATGTCCTTATCCCTATTCCTAATTCCTATTTTTAAGTCCAAATTAAATCCGTATCTAACTAATTGGCAAAATTAATCAAAACTATCAAAATTTTCCACATTTTTTCGTCGGCTATTTTGTTGTTTTGGCTTTTGTTTCGTGTGCAAACAAAAAAAAAATGCAAAATGATCTTTACATGACAAGGGGGGCCAAGAAAATTGCAGAGGATTTTAAAACAATTAAAACTGTGACTTAAATGCTAAATTTCTTTACATTTATAATAATTGATTAAAATCCAAAAACAATTTTTGAAATAACTCCTGATATGTAGAGTTTAATTAAGTAAACCATAAATTAACTTAATAATTGACCTCTAATAAAAATATATTTTTGTTTGTGTTGTCTCGACTGTTGTTTGTTTGTTTCGTTTTATTTTTTCTTGAATTGTATTGATTGTTGTGATCTTGCACTTTTGATTACGTTTCGTCTTATCGGTCCCTGACAACACACCAGCCTCCTCCTCTTTGGGAGGCTCAAAAAATATGTTTTTCTCCTGGTCTGATTAAGTTTTCCTTGGGTAGATAATCCATTTTTGACGTCAGACGATCGTCGGATCCGATCGCGTCTATCAATGTACGTTGATTGGGGGTAGACAATGAACCCTGGGGGTTAAGCACAAAATGCACAAATATTGTTAATTTCTGTAACTGATAGACTATACCCTATACGAATTAATCTGAACTGCAAATGAGTTTCTTGACATTGAAGCCAATCAATCGACAGAGATGGAATGAAAAAATATATTTATAAATACAAAAATACTTTTGAATTGGCACTGCAACCTTACTTTTAAATATGGATTGACCCTTTTTGTTATTTAAATGTAAACCCTCTTGTACACTTACCTCTTTCACCCATTTGATAGAATTTTAATTTTAAACTTAAACTATTTTCGTTACACACACACACACAAATCTCAATTATTCTGAACTTTTTGTGTTTTCTTCTTTTTCTTTTTATTCTATTTGTCTCTCTATCGCATCAAAATACAAAAAACCCAAAAAATTAAACAAACAAATTTTGAATTCTGTTGAACTTAGGAGTTTTCAGCCACACAATATACTGTGAGTAGTCGTCCGTTAGTTTCTACTTTATCCCAGGCATTATCTTTAATGCTGTTGCCGGATAAAAAAAAACAAAAGAAATTTTTGCTTTAGATTATTTTTGTCTTAAGCCTTTTGCTTTGTTGCGTTTGTTAATGTGTTCTTTTTTTCTTTTAAGTTGAAACAACAGATGATGATATTTTCCTTTCCTTTCCTACCTATACACAAACATATATATTCCACCGATGTTTTGCATGCCTTGTTCCCAGTTCAGATCGCAAAATCCTCAAAGAAATCCAAACCAAACCAAACCAAAAAAAAAATTACAAAAGAGAAAATAATATTGAAGAATTGTTAAATTTTCTTTGCACTTGTTTGCGTATTAATCGATCTATATCTGTTATATATCTCTAACTGGCGTGTGTTGCTGCACCTTCATCTTCATCACTTTGGGTATATTTCATCACATTTCTTTTCGGGGTGCTGCACCAAACATCATCATTATTGTCCTTTTGTGTTGTCGCCACTGAATCTTTCTCTGTCTGTCCTCTCTCTCCATATGCAATCTCTCTATTGGAACGTTAAACCTCTCTTTGTTGATATTTTTTGTCTCTATACATATTGTGTGTGTCCATGTTCGATTTTTTGATTTCCATGGTTTTTATACCCCTCATAATAATGCTTAGCTCTTAAGAATAAAATATATATGAAAACAAAAACTACTAGTTGCGCTAATGGTAACTTTTCTTTGCCTCTCTTTCTACGCTGGCCAATGCACAGAGTCGTGCGCCCATCTCGGCCAAATTGGTGGCCAACATGCTGTCCGTGGCTGGAGCCGATCACATCATAACCATGGATCTGCACGCCTCACAGATTCAGGTAAGTCTCTACTCTGTATATTTATAATTTATTTACTATTAAATAAATTAGGCAGAAGGAAATTGTAAGGGGTTTAAAAAACATTTACACAATTTTTTATATAACTTAAATAAGAGAATTTGACAACCAGTGTATGCGCTTTGATAATTTTTAAAGAGCTCTGAAAAGGTCTTTGAAAGTCTACATCCAAGGTCAATTCCGTTAAAAAGGGAATTTAAACAGCCGATTAGCGACTCTCTTTTATTTTTCGTATTTGCTTTAGAGAAAGAGAGAGATTTCCGCTCTCTTTTAAGGTAACTTGGCCTTTGGAAATGCCTTTTGCTCAATCAAGCATCTCTTTATCATTCTTTCCTCCATGCATTGCCTGCAATGTGCAAACAAAGCAAGAGCAGAAAAAGCAGTATCCAAAAACTGTTTCTCTGATTACTAAAAATAGGAATGTGCCACTGATGAAGCAAATCTAAAGTCAAAACTTGAAATTTTCATTCGTAAGACAGTTTGCCATTCAAAAACATTTATGCATGCCAGCATACATTTATTTCTCATTATATTGGAATGTGCAAGCAAAGCACGAACTGGATGAAAAAATAGCATCAAATAGAATTTTAAATTTGAACTCATGGTACAGAAATAAAACCCATTACTCAAAGGAAGAACACCCCAGTAAACCCCCTTGCACAATTATCTATGCCGCAAAAGCCTTTCAACGCGCTTTTCATGTCGCCCGACGCGTTTCGATTTATCATCAGAGACTCATTTACGATAAAGAAAAGTGTAATTTTGTCTTTTAGCTTAATTTCAAGTCAGATTTTTACATGTTTTGCGGGATCAACACAAAATATATATTTTAGAGATATCCAATAACAAGTCGTCAGGTGGAAATATGTTGGTATGAAGAATCGTAGAACGTGAGTCCAGCACAGACTTAGCCATGGGAGCGAACTTTGTGGGCCGCGGTCTGTCGCTGGATACTCTTGAAACGAACGGGGACGACGACACCTTCATCTCCACGGCAAGGCATTCTTGTCGTTAGTATGTCTGATGGGTATTTATATTGATCCTATCATTATCATCGTCATCGTTATTATTGTTATCGCACAGATTGGCAGAGCGGGAAGCCAGAATGCTCACCGACAGTTTAGCCAGCTGTTCCATAAGGTCCGATATGCGCTCATCCTTCATGGCAATCAAGCTTTGCAGATAGTCGACCTTCTGGTGAATCATTTTAATGTAGTTATCCTTCTCAGTGCTGGCCCGAACAGTTTCGGCGTAGTCCTCATAGGCCACCACTTTCTTGGCCACCTTTTGCATCTTTCCATCGACCAGGGTATCCACATCTAGATTTAGTACTTTGGCGGTCACATCATCGCCAGTTGGGGAGGGGCAACTAACCGTGTGCTCAAAGGATCGGATGATGGTTTGGCTCCTGCAGAGCTGCTGTTTGTTTGAGTGCTTTAGCACACCCAAGGGAGTAGCGTTACTGCTTGGTCCCAAAGGCGTCAGTTCACGATCATTTCGAAGCATGGGACCGCGGCGGTCTTTGGTCACCGGGATCAGTTCGAAGAAGAGCGTCTCGATGGCTCCGGCCTCGGCCTGGGCCAGCTTCTCGAGAAGAGCGTGTGGAACGGAGACATTTAGCTTTTTAAGCACCTTGCTCTCGAAAATCTCCCAGTTCTTGAGCTTCAGCTGTATACTGTTCTTGGGCGCATAGTTGTGCAGGTCGACCAGCCGGGGATGGGCTAACTTGACGATCTTGGCCACTGGCAGCACATCGGAGAAGAAGCGCCTTGTGCGCAGATTTATGACAATGCGCTGCTCCTTGAGCCACTGAGCCAGGCTCTGCTCCTCCTCCGAATTGAATGTGCGCGTATGGTATTGGGGCATGATTTTTTTTTTTTGTTTTTTGGATTTTACCTTCTCTGTTTGGTTAACTTTTTGAAAATACAAATTTTTTTTTTAGTTCTAAACTGTATAGGTCGAGATTCAGATAGAAAATGATTCTATGATATGTGCCATGAGACATTTAGCTTCGAATTCACCCTAACTTGAAATTTATTCCCAGGGCTTCTTCGATATACCAGTTGATAATCTCTATGCGGAGCCAGCGGTACTCAAGTGGATCAAGGAGAACATTCCCGAGTGGAAGAACTCGATCATTGTGTCGCCTGATGCTGGCGGTGCCAAGCGGTAAGTCCGAATCTCTGGTTGCACCCAGGCAACGAATAAACTATTTTGTCTTTGGCTTTCTTTTAGTGTCACCTCGATTGCCGATCGCCTGAATGTGGAGTTCGCCCTGATACACAAGGAGCGCAAGAAGGCCAATGAGGTTGCATCCATGGTCCTGGTGGGTGATGTAAAGGACAAGATTGCCATTTTGGTTGATGATATGGCCGATACATGCGGCACTATTGTTCATGCTGCCGATCGCCTTGTGGAGGCTGGTGCCACCAAGGTGGGTTCTTAATGCTCGGTTTTATTTCCCATAAATTATATTTGTTTATCTTTTTTTTTTGTTTAGGTGTATGCCATTCTGACGCATGGCATTTTCTCGGGTCCAGCGATTTCGCGGATCAATAATGCTTGTTTCGAGGCTGTGGTGGTGACCAATACCATACCACAGGATGGACATATGCGTGATTGCCCTAAGATTCAGGTGAGATATTAATCTGATTAAATCAAATGAAAGTTAGGTTGGTATTTTGTGCCATTGGAAGGTTGAGGATTGTAGATTCTAACTCAACTCTATAATATATCTTTCAATAATAATTCTTAATACTTTACAATATTTGCACAATTCTACACTATTCCTATAATATTTCACCAACTTTTACAAGATTTCCACAATTATTTAAAATAATAATAGCTAAATTTGCTTTCTTCAACTGTTCAACCTTTTTTTAAAGTACGCCAATCTAACAATTTCGTATACTTTTTCTAAAATGGCTTAAAATCTTTCTACAATGTTTCAACAAATCTTTCTACAATGAATTCTTACTTCTTTCTCAGTGCATTGATGTCTCTATGATGTTTGCCGAGGCCGTCAGGCGGACACACAACGGCGAGAGTGTCTCGTATCTCTTCTCAAATGTTCCATATTAAATCGGCAAATATTTAACAAAAGAAAAAAAACCCAGAACACCGATTAGCAAGCGACCGCGCAGCAGACGCAACTTTAACAGAGTAAATTTGTAATGCAACAACAAAAACCAACAACAAAGAAACCAACAATTTGAAAACATATATTTTGCCATCATTATCATCGTTATATATTTTTTATGGTTTAACCAATTGTAATTGTAATTAAAAAGCAAATGCAAAACTCAGTAAATGGGAGAAACGTCATTATTGTAATTATAATAAATAGGAAGCTAAAGATTATACTAAACAACACACACCACAAACAAAAGTACACTAATGCAATTGCCTTTTCTTTGTAGAAGAAGCTGCTTTGTTTAAGCAATCCATATATATTTCCGACTTTGTTTTATTCAAATTTTAAAAGTTTCCAGTTGATCATTGGTGTAAACATTGGCCTGCTCTTAGAGAGAAATTTTAGATTTATAGATTAACAACACACCGTAGAAGATATACACGTACACAACACTCACACCATACACTCACACACACACACACACACACACACAAACAACCGAAAATATTGTAATTTTACACACTGTGCAACAACTTTTTGATGATTCTTTTATGTGTAAGTTCAAGATGAAAAAAATTAAGAAAAGAAACGCAAAATACTTGCAAGTTCAAAATAAAATCTAGTAAAATTAAGTGAAACAAACAAAAAATACAATTGAAAACAACATAGCGAATAGGCGTTAAAAAATAATAAACAACAAACAAAACATAAAAACAACTAAAGAAAAAATATACAAAAAAAAATATTACAGAAAACTGATTTGAATGGATTTTTATTTGGGTGAAAATATGAAAAACTTGAGAAAGCCAGACGGTTTCGTATATTTTGATGGTAATTAATTTTTTAATCGATGTTTTTATTAATTTAAAATTAAGATAAATGCGAAATATTATGTCCTTATAAAGACTCTATGATATGCAACTTATTACCCTCTAGAAGATTATTAATCTTCATCATAAAAAAAGTTGTTTAAAGTTTCCTTAAAAAAAAAAATACGTTTTTGTATCATCAAACGTAAGTGGGCCGTAATAGGGGCCAGATCAGGAGCTAGTCAGGGTTTAATAAAAATCAATAAATTATACAATTCTATTCCAATTTTAGTACTCAATCCTTTTCCCAATTAAAATCACAGTTTCTTTTAAATATTTGTTGATTTATTTACATCATTTTATGGAATATTGATGTGACGACTGGTGGACAGCAAGGGAAACTGCTTTTGATTTTAAAATTCATCAAATTCCTCATCGTTGCCCTCCTCGGCATTGTCCAAGCCCACCTCCTCGAAGTCACGCTCCAGAACGGCTATGTTCTCCCGCGCCTCGGTGAACTCGCCCTCCTCCATGCCCTCACCAACATACCAATGGACGAAGGCCCGCTTCTTGAACATAAGATCGAACTTGTAGGATAGATTGGAGAAGGCCACTGAAATAGCGGTGGTGTTGGACAGCATACAGCAGGCGCGTGATGTCTTGGCCAGATCGCCGCCCGGTACAAAGGCCGGCCTCTCGTAGTTGATGCCGATCTTGAAGCCAGTGGGACACCAGTCCACGAACTGGATATGCCGCTTGGACTTGATGGCCGACACAGCGGCATTCACATCCTTGGGCACCACATCGCCCCGGTAGAGCATGCAGCAGGCCATAAACTTGCCCTGTCGTGGATCACACTTGACCATCATGTTGGATGACTCGAAACAGGCATTGGTCAGCGTGGTGATGGCATGCTGTTCGTGCGCCGCCTTTTCCGCGGACACCAGCGGTGCGTAGGCCACCAGGGGGAAGTGGATGCGCGGAAAGGGTACCAGGTTTGTCTGAAACTCGTTGAGATCCACGTTCATAGAGCCACTGAAACGAAGCGATGCCGTGGTTGAGCTAACTATTTGGGCAATAAGTCGGTTCAGATTCCTGTACGCCGGCCTGTCCACGCCCAAGCTATTGTTGCAAATGTCGTAGATGGCCTCGTTGTCCACCATGAACACACAGTCGGAGTGCTCCAAGGTGGAGTGCGTGGTGAGCAGGGCGTTGTAGGGCTCCACCACGGCGGTGGAGACCTTCGGTGAGGGATAGACGGCAAAGTCCAGCTTGCACTTCTTGCTGTAATCGGCGGACAGTCGCTCCATGAGGAGCGAGGTGAAGCCTGAGCCGGTCCCACCGCCCAGCGAATGGAAGATGAGGAATCCCTGCAAGCTGTCGCACTGCTCGGCAATCTTCTGCAGCCGCGTGGTCACCTTATCGATCACCTCCTTGCCAATGGAGTAGCGACCGCGGGCATAGTTATTTGCCGCATCCTCCTTGCCCGAGATGAGCTGTTCCGGATGGTACAGATCCTTCATTTCGCCGTTCCTCACATCATCGATAACAGTGGGCTCCAGATCCACGAATATCGAGCGAGGCACCTGCTTTCCGTTCCCAGTCTCCGTGAAGAAGGTGCGAGCATCGTTGGCGGAGGTGTCGTGACCGATACTGGCGCTGCTTCCGCTGGCCACCAGCTCCTCCTTGCTCTTTAGGGTGCCATCCAAGTTGATGCCGTGCTCCAGCAGGTACAGCTCCCAGCAGGCGTTGCCGATTTGGATGCCACACTGGCCAATCTGAATGGAGATCACTTCGCGCTGTCGGTGGAAGGGGCAAAAATTGATAAATATTTAAAGTAAAGTAATACATGGATCGACGCCATTGTTTTAGTTCTAGGTTAGGTTTGGATTACACTTGAAAATATTTTTTTGTTACAATTTCAACAATAATCTTATCTGTGAAAATATAAATTATTTAAATAGTAAATAGTGGGTTGTCCAGTTAATGGGACAAGAATATCTAGTGAAAAAAAAGAAGTTAATTTTATTACTTTGAATATTACTGATTTTTTATAAGAATTTTTTTTTAATTTATTATGTGCAAAATTGTTTAGATCTAGAAATTATACACATTATTAACTAGTTCAACATTTATTTACAACAACAATATATTATG
>VNJV01014215.1:11251-47401 GCA_008042635.1 Drosophila nikananu | reverse complement strand
TGCCCGCCAAAACTCAATTTACATCATGTACACAAAGCAGACTCACAGAGGAGACACTTTTACACTGAGAAATTAGAAAATAAATGAATATACAATTGGGGGTCTTACTTATACGGTTTACATTTTAAATCTATCACGTTTGTATTAAAGTATTTTTTAAATTATACACACATACACGAGAATTAGGAAAACACATGGAACAATTTGTTATAAATGTATGGCATTTTCCTTGTACTTATTTACTTCCTCATGGTTCAATTAAATTCTAAAAGAACTTCTCTATTTTCTTTTCTCTATAATAAATTAAGAGTCATAAGTAATACCCCTAGTTTAATTAGTCTTTGTCGATTTTACAAATATCAAAAGTATGAACTCATTAAAATTAAACTAATCCAATATTTTCCCACATTTATTTTCTCTGTTCATTCGAATTCCAGACAGACATAAGTTTAGTTGGGGACCCGCCCACAAATGTCTTGCCTTAAAAAACTTGTACAATAGTTTTTGCTTGCTGCTCGGCAAGAAGTTTGCTCCGCATAATTTCAGCAAATGTAAATATTTTGTAGGAGCGCGCATACAAATATGTGTTTGTTGGAAAACTAATGCGCCCTTCGGGGCCCGCAGTCGGGCTTGTTAATAAGTTGGACATGTTTTAATTTACATGCTCACGCTTTTTGAGCCCAACTGCTGAGCTTGAGCCATTTATTTGCAACCGGCAAATCACAACTTGGATGTCAACTTTTCGGGGCTGGCACAGAGACTCGTCGTTGCCGCTAGGCGCTGTCTTCTTTCGGAGCGGTGTCAACAGTTTTGTGTTATTTTGACTGGCATAAATTTAATCATATTTGTGGCATGTGGCCTGCCCCCTGTTCTCGTCCTGCCAGCTAATAGCAGGCATTTCCCAGCAAAATGTTACCCAATTTTGGCAGTGTGCGACTAAATGGAACTAAAGTGATTGACACTGTTGAGCCAGTGCTCTCGTAAAGAGTTTCCTCATTAAGGCCAAGATAAAGGGATTAGGCATGCCTTACTCACAGTGATTTTCGGAGGAAGTTAAATTATTCAAAATAAAATGGATTTACGCAACTATAGTGTCTTGCAGTGGCTTTAAAATATCGCACTTTTAGTGGGCAGCATTTTTGGAAGCCAGAAAAGCGCATGCGAAATAATTCAAAAATAATATTTCTGTTAAATTTATTATGCCATTATAAATTCCAATTAATACAAGCCGCAGTGTGCGAAAACAACTGCTCTAAATGTGGTTATATATCTCTGTTGATTTATAACAAATATTTGGCTTATATTTATTTTTTCTAAATAAACATCAAGCTGAAAATTTTAATTAAATAAATAATTTATATAATATTTCAATGCATTTTTAGAACATTTCAAAAATGTTTCCGCCTTTCCATATTTTAGTTGACAAACCACTCGAGTATGCAGAGCAATTTGTTGCTAATAAAGTTGCTGCTATTGAAATTCATTTTCAAGCATGCTCACACAACATTCTATTGCTTGTTTTATGGCACACACTTTCACACCCACAACAATACCAAATAAACAAAAAAAAGTGTGACAAACTAACAGAAGGAGAGCAGGAAACCCGAGTTCGGAAAACAGCCTTCAGGCAACCAAAACTAGGTGAAATCAATATCCTCAACTCATTTTGCTTGGCCTCCTGGCAGCCGCATTGTCGTCGTAGCCCCCAGACCCCCAGACTTTTCTCCCCTTGCGCTGAAAAACAACCCTTTCATTTCCTGCCCGCCAAACAATGCTACTTGTGTTCGATGGAAGATGCTGCAAAGGAAAAAAGAGGAAAGAAAATCTAGTTCATTTCGTTTTATGGCAGTTGGTAGCGAAATTTCATTTCGTTGAGCTTCAAGTTTAGTGTCGCCCTTTGTTAAACTTCAAGTACATATATGTATTCTGTATTCTGGTCGAATGGAATTTTTTTTTGCTGAAAACTTGCATCGAAAAAGATTTATTTATGTTCTTAAAGAAAGGGTTAAACTTTGTTTCCCTTTTAATAACTAATAAATAAAGGTAGTCATAAACTAGAACAGTTTCTTTATTTATAATATGTCTACTATCCAACGTTAGACTTCCTTTAAAGTATAGAAAATTGTAAGCTTTCCCTCACTTTATTTTCCTCAATCTTCTTTTTGATTTTCCCTTTGTTTTCAGCTTTTTATCGATTTAATAAATTGCTCGGTCGCTGGGGCGGCGTGTGTATGTCTTCGGTTTAAGGTTCATTGGGCCCAGTGTTTGGAAAAATGTTTCGTCGGTCCGCAGGAGTTATCCAGGTGACACAGTTACGGTCACGTAAGTTTTCGTTTTCTATCATTATTTTTTCGACATTTTGCACTTTATGGCCAAGCTGCTGTTCCTCCCAACTCCTGAATGGAACTTGTCCTCCTGGTTTCTAGGTGGTGAGTGCATTTTCAGCTTTGTAGTTTATTACTTTCGCTTAAGTTTTACTTTTTCCTCCCTTTTTTATGCTTTCGATTTGGCAAAACTTTTCAGCTGTGGACAAATGAATGGAACTAGTTGGCAATATTTTCGATATTTCCTGTCTTTTCCCAGCTTGCCTTGTAGTTAAACTGTTGAGGCTTAAGTGATGTCGGAGTATTAACTCAAACATGTTTGGGATTTTCGGGAATGGACCACACCGAGTTGAAAAAGTATTTTCCAGTAGGAGCCCGATAAGTGAATTGAATAATTCAGTTAGCAGACAAGATATAAATGGGGATTTCTGGTTGTGTTGTGGGCAACCGGAGGCGGAAAAAATGTTTCTCGAAAGTCAATTGGTCCAAATACCAATTAAAGTTCCTGCGGTCAGTTGGCGAAACTCGATTTTCCACTTAGTATTTGTCTCAAATTGCATGAGTGAGTAGGCAAATGTACTCGTAAATGCAAAAAGTCATTCAAACTTAAAGTTTGCTCGGCGGCAACTTTTCCACAATTTGTGCGAGCTCAAAGTTTGAAACTAGTTCCAAGGCAAGTGGCAATGTTAAGGCTTCAACTCGGAATGAAGGCGGCACAAGGGAGGGCCAGCGATTCACTCCTAAATGAGCCATCTAATCTCGAGTAAGCGGGGGCCCGATAATGTTAATAAACTCAACCGACTTAATATATTGCACGTACTTGAGAATATATTAGATGAATCCGCAGGAAACAAAGCAAAATGTCAAAAAGCAACCGAGAGATGAAATTATGATTTCGTCATGCAAAATGCGGCTAAACACTCATAAATAAATACACACACACACTCACCACACCCATAAGGGCTCGTAAAAGAAATATGAATGCGTCGGCGGGCGGGGAAAAGTATGAAGTTATCACGTGACTCCTTACGCACATTGCACGCCATAAATTACAAAGTACTTTGCCCGCCAAAACTCAATTTACATCATGTACACAAAGCAGACTCACAGAGGAGACACTTTTACACTGAGAAATTAGAAAATAAATGAATATACAATTGGGGGTCTTACTTATACGGTTTACATTTTAAATCTATCACGTTTGTATTAAAGTATTTTTTAAATTATACACACATACACGAGAATTAGGAAAACACATGGAACAATTTGTTATAAATGTATGGCATTTTCCTTGTACTATTTTAATAGTAAAAGACTCTAATCTAAGCCTCTTAAGAACTCTATTCTTTTTTTGATAAAAAAAGAAAACATTTAACAAGTTCTTTTTCTCAAGGTGTTCCCTTAATCCGCCCCGGTTAAGCGTTATTAATTGTGCTTAACGATATGTGCCACGCATAGAACATTGTTATGGGAACATTTCCAGGTTTTACATTTCTTTCTCTGCATTTAGGCATACACAAATGCTCTTTGCTTCCTCGCTGATAAGCCCAAAGTGAATGAGAAAAATGCGAAGGAAAATGCTACAGGAAAATGCCAGGGAACGGCAGCGCAGGCAGGCAAGTGTGAAGGAAAAATTGTTGCATTAAATTAGGCGCACACAGCAGCCAGCGGAGAGTGGAAAACTTTACGATGCGTCACTTGGCCCATGCCACACTTAAATGCCGATAAATCATTAAAAGAAAAATAAAGGGAAAGCGCCGAGAAGACGAACCGAAACGCGTCAAATGCAAATGGAAAATGTTGCTTCTGCTGCCAACTTTCTTGGATTTTTTTGCGGTCTTGTTGCTGAACTTTTATAACCCACAAAATACGATTTTTATTGCCTTGGCCCCGTGGCATCGTCTGGCACTTCATAAAAATGTAAAATATTATGATGCCTCCGGACACGTTCACTCAAAGCGCATTGTGTGAGATCTTCTCGAATTTTTCCCCTTCTCAAATTTCCTATTGCGAAAAATCCAAGCGTAAATGGCAATTTCTTTCGAAATGTCATCGAAAATGGTACGGGTGGGAATCATTTGCCTTTTGGGTTTCTTTAACGATGCACTTATCCAAACACCTGTTACCTTCAGCCACTCGGGTTGCCATTTGCAAGCTAGTTAAGCACATGTACCGGTTTAATGTAAGCCAACTTTGCACACGCACACGAGGCGTATACGTAATAAATGGTACCGCAGTCTCGGGGGAGCCGATCGCAGGAGGAGCCGGATCTGGGCCAGGTACGGATTCAGATGCAGAAACAGACCCGGGCCACTTAATCTTAATGCATTCTACCGCTTAACCCATGCATCAGCTTAACTCCGGCTTAAGCCGGTCAGCCAGCGTTTTGCATACGAGTGCACAGGTGAGAGTGCATTTAAACGAAACCAATATGCGGCAGACACCTGACTTTTGAAAAAGAGGAATTGCGGGCAAACGAAAGCACTTCAAGGAGACCCAATGCACAGGGGAGAAAGAAGCATAACTGAGTTTTAATTCGTAATTTTGTTCACTATATTTAAAATATTTCCCTACATTTCTAAGCAATTTAAAGACAAGTTATTTAGTGAGATAAGGAAAAAACTAAAAATGCATTGAAAAGCTAAGTAAAAACAAACTAATCATAAATCGATGCTTTTAATATTCATTAAAAATTAAACCTGGTATTTTTTAGTGCACTTTCCCGCAGTGTGGAGCTGTTAGCAGTAGATAAGGTTGGTTCGGGTGCGGAAAAAGTGTCTGGTCCAGAAGGGCGCCTCGCTGTGGCTCCTGGCCCTGAATGTTGTTGCAAATTGAAATATGCAATTTGTCGTGAGAGATTTTGTGTGGCTTTGCCGCTGACTCCGACTGCAGCTCCTGCTGTGCTCGGTATGCTTGGTCCTCGGTCCGCTTTTCCGGTCCTTTTGCCCTTACTTTTCCATTCCCTTTTCAATTTCAACGTATTATCGGTTAACAACATTATGTCAGCGTTCAGGCGTAAAACTGCTTAAGAAAATTGCAACGAAAGGGGGTGTTGCGAGAGGAAAAAAATGGCAAATAGAAATTGGTTCCAAGTCGTTTTGAAATCGAAGCAAGTGCTTCGCCACCTTATCAGTTTTCCCTTTTCTCATTTTCCGAACGACCCAGTCCAATTTATGATGATCGAGGGGGCGAGGAAAATCTGCCACATAATTGCGCTCCAGTTACATTTTGTGCACATTTTCCATACACTGGGAAAAGCGTATGAACTCACTGGGATTCTGATTTCGTGGTGTAATTCAAATATTCCTTCTAAAGGGAAACATTTTAGGTTTTACCAAGTGAAGTAATAAATTCCGTTGAAAAAAAACACAAATTATTATAATTCTAATTAGTTTGCATTCCTACGACATTTTAACAATTTTTATTGCGCGTGCAAGCGTTTACTTTTCTGCATTTGCTGCTTCTGCTGCATCGTAAATGTGTCATACATTGTGCCCGGGACAACGGGGCGTATGCATAATGTGAACTATTTACTCTAGGGGCTTTCCTCGATTTTTATGCTGCATTTTAACGACTCCGGTGAACTATTCGCTTTGTGCCAGCACAAGGAGCCGGAGGAGAAGTCGGCACATAATTGATGGCCTGCACATGGCAAGCAAGCTCATCAATAACTAACATGACGTATGTGTTATAAACAAATAGGCAGCAAAAACTCATCCATCCTCGGCATCATCAATATCCGCTAGATAAGGCGAAAAATTGTCAAAATATTAATGGCCATCAAGTAGTTCTCCTTGTTGTAGCAAATTTATGTCTATTGCTACAACTATTCGAAAGCGTGTCTTCCCCCACTGTTTGTTTGCCTTCTTTTTTCTCCGCCCGGCCTCTTTGATTGATAAATTTACTTTTACGGCTGCCATTCTGCCGCTTGTGCGGAGGGTGTGCGAGTGTGGTCGTGTATCTATGTGCCGGCCATTTTCCGTTATGGCTTCGTTAGTAAATTATGGCCACTTCCGTTTTTGCTGTCTAATAAACTAAGCCGTCATATGTTGTGCGTAAGTGTGCGCGCTATGGCTTACTTACGGGACTCCCGCCAGCGAGCCTGCCATCCTGCCAGACTTCACTTTTGTTTGGCCGTCGAAAACAAATTGACGCAAGTCGTGTGTAATTTATAATGAAATATTATATACGCTCGTTTGGCAGTTAGCCAGTCAAGTGTACTGAAGGTAATAAATGACAATGTGTGGTGTGATATCCGCTCCCCAGCTTGGAGAGCGGAGAGAAGTGCTGGTGGATGGTGTTCTCGGAGGCAATTTAATCTGTGTCTTCCAGGAATCAAGGAGCGGAATCTGCAGATTAGATTTGACAGTTGATTCTGATTACCCAATCGATTAGGTCTATTTACAGCTGGTTCCTAGAAATGGAAAAGCTGCGGCTTTACCGGTGAAAATCTCTTTGCAACTTTTCAGAACGGTTGACGAGGCCAGACAAGTGGGGCCTAATAAGGTAATTGGAGGTCAATTAAGAGGAATATTAAGCCATATAAATAGGGGATTGCCTTTAAGCTTTTGATGATTTTATTACATTTTTGTTAAGACGTATTATTTTGAAAATCTACAAATACAAAGGTCACTAAGTTTGAGGTACGTTTACTGGTTTATAATGCTTTTTGTTGGCAATTTCTGATGTTTCCAAGTAAACATTTAAGCTCACCAAAGTTTCTATATATGTATAATATGCTAGACCCGATTTTTATTGAATTTTTCACCCTTCACAAAATGCAAATCCCTGCCATGATTACCCGACAAACTATCAAACTGCAATTTTGTTTGCACTAAAACCCAGATTAGTTTGCGTGCAGTTCGTAATGCGAAGCGGGCAGGAAATCTTAGGATTTTTTTTTTGTTACACATATTAAGCAATACCCGAAAAGTGCATAAGTCAACTGTTCATTTAACCGGCCGTCTCGGCTCCAGCTTTGTGTGTTTGTAAACATGCCGCTACAAATCCATGCCGCCCGGCGGGGCATGTGTCTAATGCACTGCTAGCATGCAAAATGGCAGTCAGTATAACGCCCTGTAAGTAGACTGTGACACGCTAAGTGCACAAGCCCAGGCAAGTGAGGAACAGAAAAAACAAGGAACCAAAAACCCGGGAAACGGGAAGGAAATGTCTTGCGGGGAAATGCTTCAAGTGCATGCAATGAAAGTTGCTTTTCCGCCTTTCTTTCGACGGACTTTGTGCCATTTGCAAGTTTCTATTTGCTTTAGTTTGGCACATTTTCTATTTCAATTTGCGCCGCCCGGAAAACTACGGTAATCGGTCGATAGAGATAGGAGCCAGGCATTAAACACATATATTCTTTGGTCTAAAAGAATGTTTGTCTGCTTTCAAGTTGGGTTCTTCGTTAAATAATAATTTGGCTTATTAAACTGGTATTATTTTTCCATAACACACAACATTTATTTCGTTTCAGAGAGCTTTCACTGTACATTCTTCATAGCAAAGCCTGGATAAATTGTCAACTGTCAAGTCGAAGCCCCAAAGGTGGAAGCGCATGGAGCCAATTATGAACTTTGACTTATCAATTTCTTGGAAAATGACCGCACACACTGAGCACGGTCACATTCTGATGGTCACATTTAATGCGCAATTTAAATTCAATGCCTTGGATCCATTTGCTTTGGGTTTTTCTACACGTAGAGCACGCTTCCGAGGGTCAAGTGGCCATTGAAAAGGTGAACTCTGTTCGACCATTTTACCGAGATGTGACAAATTTTTGATGCATATTTTATGCCTTTGGTCCGAGTGTCCAAAGGACCGTCGGCGTGTGTGCTTCGTCCTGTTCGCCAGTGCGTGTGAGGATGAGTGGGCGTTTGTGTGTCTGTGTTTGTGCCAGGGTTGATAAAACAAAAATACATATTTCACAAGGTGGCTTTGGGTGGTCTCGGTCCGAGTTAAAAATAGGGCTGGCGCTTTAAAAGCGCAATTTTCTGTGTCAATATTGAATATTTAAATTTGCATGAAAAGCGAAGTGTAAATAAAAGCAAGGGATGCTCTTGGGCCAAGCCTTCGAAGTTTAAGTGCTCTACAAAGTTGACAGAGAGTATAAATAGGCAAGTTAGAATGGGAGTTTGAATTTCTAAAAGAAAAGACACAACATATAACTTTGACTCGTATATTCTACCTTAAAAGAAACTAAATGTCATCAATTCAAATTAGAATATGGTATTTCTTTTATCTTTTGAAAAAAGATAGCCTTTTAACAATCTTTATTAATATTTATTTTCATGCTTTTTTCGTTAAATTACTACCAAAATAAGTTACAATTTGGAGTCAGAACAATTCGTGCATTTCGTTTCCATTCTATCTGAACGTACAGCCGGGGAAAAGGGTATGAATATTTTCCCGAAATATGAAAACATGTCAAAAGTACCATCCAACATTGTTTCGTAACAGTAAGAGACAGAGAAAAACTGGGAAAATGTCGCACACACATGCTCACATTTACCCGCACTCATATAGCCAAACACAAATGGCCGCCATCAGCAGAGACTTTGCCTTTCATACATTTTGTAGATTTATTGATAGCGCCCTTCGTTCGCAAAGCCAAACACACAAACAAATGTGCAGCACACAAACATACACACGGAACAAATTTGCAAGCAAAACTAATTATTTTTTAGTGGGTTTTCAGCAAATTAAAATAAAATATCTGTCCTCTACACCTTGTGTAAATAAATAAATATAAATTACCTTTGAGTACTGCGAACTGAGTTTTATAAATTCCACAACCAAAGCATTCTGCAGTAAATATAGTAGTATGCAAGTTTTATTTTCAGTGCACCGGCGAACATAAACACACACACACACACACAATCACCATAAACGCTTTCAGTTAAAGTCAATATGTAGTCAAGCGCTTCGTTTATAACACAAAGTTGACAAAAGTTTCCGGCGCCCTTTTTTCCGCCAGCCGCATTTTTTGCGCCCAGTATTTATGGGCTTCCATCGTCACTCGTAGGTAGTTGTTCCAAAGTTATTGTAGATGCTAGATGTCTGCGCTGGCTGTGTTGGCAGAGCCTAGGAAATTGCAATCGCAGGCAGCAAATACAATCAGCAACACAAACGCAGACACAATCCCATCGGAGGAGTGACTGTCTGTCTCGGCAAAGGAGTAACGCAAAATGAGCGATTTGATGTATGTATGAGTGGGCCATATGTCCTGGGATGGATGGATTCCCTCCCGATGGAAATCGATTTGTGGAAGCTCGTTTAAGCCCTGATTGCAGGCTGAATGGATGCAAAGACGGTTACTTATTACTAATTGGAAACAGAGTGGGAGGTTTTAGCCTAGCAAGAACCGGAAAAAAGTAGTAGGAACAAGTAATTGTAATAACTAACTTAAATATTAAGCTTATAACTTGTTTATTAAGAACCTTATTCAACGATTGTTGGTTCTGTTCTTTACTTAACAACACTTCTAGAGCTTATATCTGGGATTTGTAAGGTATAATCAAAGTTTTGTATTATTCCCGATTTTGTGTATAGATTTTTTAGTTCTAAAGATTTAAATTAAAATATAATCTTAAATGTCTCTGCGTTAACCATTTTATTTTGATACAAATGTAGTGCAAATCCTTTAACTTTTAGCACTGTAACATGGACGTTTAATTTTTATAAGTAAAGTTTCTTTCTGGCATTGACAAATCAAGTCAGCGCTTTAAGATTGCCATGCAGATGCTGATGGAAAAGTTTCAAAAGTGACACTAAATGGTATGCAGGAGCTGGGGAAATAATAAATGTAATTTCGAAATTTTCCGTTTCCTACTCCCTCGTTGCGTTTGGCAATTGTGTCTGGCACAAGAAAATGAGCAAAGTAACCTCATTCTGGTCTCCGTCTGCCTCGATTTTTCCACCCCTCGACAATCTCAACCAACTGCAATATCTGCCGAGCAAAGTTTACGCGGAGCAGACAAAGTAAAAAGTTTACTTGTTTTTACTTCCTCTCATGCTCTCTGCTCCAGAGTTTCTTTTCCGTGTTAATTTGACTACTATATAAAAATATATACACGTAGGAACAGCGCTAACGTGCATCTATATTTAGCCATTTCGTGTACATAACTCTTGCATGGTGGTATTGGCAAAGGAACAAAAAACCGAGAAGAAAACTTCATTTCCGTGTGTGACCGGGATCACGCGCCAAGCGGCTCTCGCTTCGATTTCCGCTTCCGCTTTTCTGGGCCGCCTGACCTGGGACGCTGCTGCCGGCGCTTGCGTGTCGAAAGCGGCACGCATTCGGCACACATTTGGCACACATCAATTCAACCCGTCCCCCACCTCATTAATAATGTATTTTCAATGGGCCGGGCTTCCCAATACGATTGGGTTAGGGGATAATGGGATGGTATTGCCGTAGCCAAACCGAAATTGGTGCACTGAGAAAAGGAATTATAATAGCAAATAACATTAAATGTACAAAACTAACTAAATGTGTATGTTCAAGAGAAGAACACTATTCAGATCACATTCGATGTATGATTTATGGGTCTTAAAAGGAATCTACCAAAGCTCAAAAATCGTTTTTCTGCATTCTTCTGCTATTTTCAATCCCTGACACATCCCATCACTTCTGATGGAAACCCAAATTGATTGCCCAAAATCCATACTCATACTTCGGCCTATATCAATTTCAAGAGCCCACTTTGCCGGCATACACAGCGCACACGATAAATATTTGTTTATTTTCTGGCTCACGCAATCAAACAACTTTTCGGCAAAATTCGATTGGTTTATTGAATTCCAGCGAAACCATAGACACAAAGGAAAAATTTCATTACGAATTCAACTACAATGCTGCCATGGGTTTATGGAAAATATAGATGCAATTGCCCTGTGAGCGCCGGCTTTTGCGGTCTTATGGCGAACGATATGGGAAAAGGTCAAGGAAGTCATTGGCATACATATATCAATTGGTCAATGGGCAGCAAAGCCCCCTCGTAATGCGCCATTAAGTGAGGCTTGAAGAAGTTAATCACATGGAAATGCTGGAGATTAGAAATTATGACATTAATTTTTCACAACGCCACGGATTCGGGGGATTCGGGATACGGGATGGAGGACCATTTCTCAGTGGGCAAACAAAAGTCAGTTAAGCACAAAATATGGCCAACATTCAAACAGCTGATAAACTTGGAATCCACACACGAACGAGCAAAGCCAGATGAGGGTTCGAAAGAGCCGGGGGCGGAGCGATTTCGGGGGAATAAAAAGCCCAATGGACTTTTGCCTTGAAAAGCGGCAAATCATGCTTAATGTGGCATTTGTATGTTTATTTTTTTATTTTTATACACTTTCCCTCGGCGCTTTTCCTTTGCCTCGCCGCGTCGAGAACAAGTCCGGGACTTAAAAGAAAATGCCAACGGACACAGCAACAACAATAATACCATAAAAAAGGCAGCAAATAAAATAAAATGAGACGAGATGAGATGAGAAAGAGGCCAAAATGAAGCGCAGGGCCAAGAGCGGGATGCTGGTCGCTGGACACAGGCCGCAGGACGCAGGACGCTGGCACTAAGCAATGGCAAGGAGCAAATAAAAACCACAGAGGCGAGAAAGGACTTCACTAAGCAGCAGCTCAAGAGAGAGGCAAGCTAAGATGATATAAATTTTATTGTCATGTCCAAGTAGATTAAACTAGCTGCATATCCGTCCGAGACCAGAGACCATAGTCCCGAATTCCGGCTCCTCGAATCCCGTAAACGCAGCTCAAAAAGTGGCCTACAAAAAAGGCCCAAGAGATTTATGTGTGCGTGTGTGTTGCCTAAGGATAATAAAAGTATATTTTCCACTTTTCATGCAGCATTTTCAACACGTTCGGAGATTGAGCAAGTAGAGCCAAAGAATGTTTCATTATATTGTAATAGAGCCTTTAGATCAACATAAAGAATTTTTTAAAATATTTTATTATAAATTTATAAAATGAAATATTATATTATTTCTAAGATATTAAGACAGCAAAAACTCCTAAATGTACCCTGCCATTTATCTGATTTATACCTTGTCATATCTATCAAAGGTAAAAAGAGCTACCTTACCCATGACTGTTAATAAATGATTATAAAAGAAAGGCAACCTTGAATTTTATCTAGGGTTCCCTGGCCCGACCTATCTGGCCAGTCACTTCGACAAGACCCAACGCAAATAAATAATGATTTATGCATCTAGGTGCCCTTTCTGACAGTTGGAAAAGCTGGGACGAGCACGGGGCCCTCAGCTCATTAAGTTAAACTGTCAAAAATTTACATATTCTTCGGAGTTTTTGTTCCTTCTCTCCGTTTTAAAAGATTTATTACGTGGGGCTCAAGGACACGGATTGGCTGCGGTTGTTATCCCCCCTGTAAGTATGTCTTTATCCTGGGGCTTCTGCTGCTCCTTTTGAGTGCAAAAAAGTTTCCCTGTTTTTCAGGGACTGCTTATCCAATTATCAAAACCAGACATTTAATTTTCCCTTTCACTGGTGCTTGTCCCCGACAAATTGCTCGTTCAATTAGCCGCCCTTGAAGATGAGCATTGCACTCGAAATACGTTTACAATTCCCAATTCAATTTGGGCGGCGTCTCAAGTTTCTGGCCCAAACAATTTATCATAATTTCCTCTCACAAGGAAAATAAATAAGAAAAAGATTGGAAACTCTTGCAACTCAGCAAAGTTGGCACGCCTTCATCGGCTGGGACCTTTCCTGCCATCTGCCGTCGAAGACAAATTGCAGGTAAAATGTAAATTCCATCATACTTGAGCGAATCTTTATTTATACTATAGGAATTTACTTTCTTCATTTTTCATGCGCAGACAGGGCGACATTTTCCTTATCAGCAAACCGAGAAAAAAATGTGTCATTGTTATAACAACGAAAGCTCATCTAATTGGACACTCCTTGCGCTAAGGACCTTGGACATTGGAAATATTCCTGGAAAATGCTTGTAAGACTCTAAATGGGTTTTAAGCAAATTATTTCATCTTAATAGCCAACGAATTTGCTGATTAAGCACTTAAACGAAATTGATATAAATGAAATTGTATTTTAGTACAATTATTATAATTATACAGAAGCGTCAACGGTTTATCTAATTTAAATATCTTGGGTGTTAACGAAGCAAATACAATATATAAATATACGCCTTGTGAAAGAGCAAGTTAATTGAAAGCCAGCGGCGAAATCAAGGCAACTGTCTCCCAGAATGATGGACGACTGTCTAACTGACTGACAGCCTGAAAGGCAGTCGCTTTGCGGCGGAAACTCCATTGCTGCCGAAGAGTACATTAAATGTAGCTCTTAACGCGCTGATAGACAATCAAATTTACTTCGATTCGCAGTGCACTTCACTTCTTCAACTCCTTGGCTGGCAGGTGCCGTTGCGACCGAGTTCGAGTTTCCCCAGCTGCCTCGGTGGCCCGAGTTAGCCGGGAAATGACTGCCGCTGATGGCTCCCATTAAGCCCCGAGCAGGGCGTCCCGACTCCCGACGGCCACCGCTCCTCTGGGTTTTAATTAAAATGTAATTTACTACCCACTGAGTTCGCTGCCGCTGCATTTCCCAGTGGCCGACTGGAATTGACTGACTGACTGACAGACACATAGTTGGATGGATCGATGGATGAACTGAAGAGCTTTAAAATATTATCTATCTACAAATCTTAGAACTGAGGACTTTAACAAAAGATAGTTTCATGAAAAGCTGTGTCAACGAGTTTTAAATGTTTAAGACTTATTTTAAAGCTGCAGAAAAAGCTGCAGGCTCTCCTAAAATATAGTTTAACTTAAATGGCACTTTTTAAAGATTTATTTAGTGGAATTATCTCAAATATTGAACAAATAATTTATAGGTAAATAAAAAACCTATTTCTTATATTTATTTCTATACCTTTTTTAGATTTATTTCATGGGTCCCCTTTCCCCCCTCAAAACTCAAAAAGCAAATCAGCTGCAGACAAATGTGGCAAATTGTGTCGGATTTTTCCCAAAAAACAGGACCAGGGCCAGACATACTTTTAGGCATAAATTTGGCCACTTTGCATTCGGGACTTGGACCTTCCTTCCAGCTTAGCGTATTTTTTCTTTGGGAATTTGAAAAATGTCCAAGCATTTGTCCATTTGCAAGCAGTGAGGGAAATGAAAAAAAAGCACAGAAACTGGAAACCCATGCGAAAATTCACAAAAAAAAGGAGATTTTAAAACTTTGCCAAGGCTGACCCTTTTCTGGCATTGGCCTTAGGGATTAACGGAGGGAAGAAAAATTGAGGCGAGTTACCCGCACCCGTTTTCATGGCGTCTGCCAATTTATTCAAATGCCTTGCAAAGTGCTAAATAAACAAGACTCAGTCCCCCGGCATGGTCGTGTCATTTTTCTTGGTTTTAGCAGAGTGCAAAAAAAAAGAGAACAGAAACAAATAGACAAAAATTATAGCGCACTTATTTGGTGTTGGTGTTAGCAGAAACCCCCGTCCACCAACGTCCCCGCACTCACCTTGGATGGGCACATAAATATTTAGATAGAGGCAGTCCTCCGATTGATTCTGTAGATAGGGCAGCAATCGCTTCAGATACTCCAGCCTGCCCTTGGGCATCCGTTCCAGGGCCGCCGTCTCGTTGTGGATGTCCGGCAGTCTTTGCGGGCAGACGGGGCTGAATCTGAAAAATCGAAAAAGATTTCAGTGCCAAAATTGTCAAGGGCGAAACTTTCTCCGAAGGAATTTTGCGTGGTTCTTTTGGCTGTTATGTTTAAAAAGGTTTCCCGAAAAAAAACCGAAACCGAAAAAAAGTTTTTCGGTAAATAGGCTTATTTTTATGCCCGGCCTCGAATGTCGTTATAAATAGATTAATTTGCCAGAATTGCGTAATCTTCAAGGGGGTTGTCCGGACGGAGTTCAGCCCCGAACGTCAACTTTGTGATTGTCTTTTGGCCATAACAACTTTTTGATTTCAACCCAAAGTTTGCGTTTTAATTTGTTTTCTCTGGGTTCTCCCCCGTCCATTTTCTCTCTTCGGCCAAGGCCTATTTTGAGTGCTGGTAAATTGGTTTTCGATTTGGCTCTTATCGTTCGATTTTCCCTCTTGGCACATCTTGCTCTCTCTATCTCCGGGTCTCTATGTGTGCACTTGTGCAATTTACTGATTTTCTCCCAATGTTTCCACAGACCAGAACCAGACCATGCAAATGCCATGAGTGTTCTCTCCGTGTTGGCCTTGCGCTCATTTATGAAACCGATGTGGCTGAGCTACACTGGGGAACAATGTTTGAGGTGAACAATACTATTCACAGATTTCCCAGAATACCAAAAATCTGTTTGGGTTGTTTCCATGTATTTTAAATTTATTTAAAGCCAAGAAATTAATCAAGTTAACAGCTTAATTCAGCGAACATTTGTATCTCCCCAAACTTATGTTTGATTGACTCTAAGATCCTATCCGAATTTTAATTATTTTCCAAGCCTAACCATTTCCTCAGTGCTCAGTGGGTGCCAAACAGTTTGGTCCTGGCAGCTGCTTTGAGCTGGCACTGTTATTATTTGTTTTTAATCTGATCTATGAGTGGGCGGGTGACACACATTCCCCCATGCTGGGTGCAGCTCCTCCACCAGATTCTCGGAGAGATACTCCGCAGATGAGATGCTGTGTGTTCAGATTTCATGCTGTTTCCGAATTGATTGGTAGATTTGGGGCAATATACCTGTGAGAGGATGGGCAAAGGCTTGAAAGGGATTCTCCAGCCGGCCACTAATGAATTAAACCTGAAGCGATTTGTATGGGGAAACCCTTAAATACCTCTCGTCAGGTACTGTGTCCCGTCATTGAGGTCCTTTCTTATTTACAGTTGACATGCCGGGAGCCCTTGAAGTTGTCGGCTTTACTCATTAACAACCACAACTCCTCTTGGCCATCAAATTGTCATAAAGCGAAAATCAATAGCACCATTCGGGGGCAGAGAGGCTCCTCCATTCCTCCTATCAGCCCGGCCATTACGGGGCTTCCTCTTCCAGTCGTCCCAAAATGCATTAACATTAATGACATTGCGAAACGAGAATTTATTTTATTTAATTTCCTTAACTTTATTTCGCCGTTGCCCTTTTATCTTTGTTATTACCGCCGCTGTCGCGGCCACTGCCGCTGCCCCTGCTGGAGCTGCTTTTTGTTTTCCATGGCGAGTATATTTAATTTTTGCTTTTTATGGCGTTTCAAACGCCTCGCAGAAAATTGGGAATCCGCGATGGTGTCCGGCACTCCGGGAACTGACCCGCAGTGGGTCGTCGCTTTAATGGACGCTTGTGGTGGCCAGGCGATTGCCATAATAATCATTAATTTTATGGCAAAACAATAAGGCAGGTAATAAAAGTTTCATTTTCGGGCTTCATCCGCCCCCGCCTTCTTATATATATATATATATTCTTTTTTTTTTAATGTGGCGGACATGGTGTCAACCTCGGAACCCTGCAGGCTGCAGACTGCCCAGAATCAGGACCAGCTTGGATGAGCACAAATATTAAAAATAATGAAAGTGAAAAGTTTTTACGGCACTTGCCGTAGTTGTAGTGCTTGTGCGAGCAGGTAACAAAATCCCCGAAAGCTCGGCAGCTCGCCTCTCCCTCTTTCGAGGTCATAAAAGCCACATTTTGCCTTTTTAATGTTGGCCCCCATGGCAAACGAATGGCGCGCACTTCTCAAGTGGCAAGCGATCTTGTTTATGCCACTTTGCAACCGCTGAACTTTCCCAGATAAGACTGGGTGGCACGAAACAGCGCCCGGGCGCCATAGATGCTATGCAGGTGGCACAGGTAGCTCGGGGGAACAAGCAGAGCTAATAAAGCGGGTGCCGCAATTAAGGTCAGGACAGGTCCGCCTCCCCTCCGCCAGCCATCGATACCGCATTTGCAAATGGCCAGGCACTAAAAACTTGATAATTACTTGTAGATTCCACAGACAGCTGTGGAGCAAATAATCATGTCTCCCTGATGGCCAATCTGTTTAAGCGCCCCTCACTATCTTTACGGGAATAATGTGTGCCAGGAGTGAACTCTAGGTGATAGATACTTAAGCTGGAGTTGGATTTTCTTTAACGAACTAATACGAGTTTTTGTAAAATTAAATTATACATTTTTAAAGTGACCCTGATATACCAACATACTTTAATTACGATACAAATTAATACACATAAAGTGAGAAATTTAATATGTAAGCTTTTGGACTAACAATTTCCCTCGAAAATTAAAGTTATCATTTTATTTTCAGGCTTTCCAATCGTAATATTTAAAAACAACTCCCGTAAGCAGCTTAACTCCTGTGCCCTCCACTTCCTCAGTGTCCCTGTTCGAATGTTCTCAACATATTTGAATTCCGACTAATAACTAATATCAGATTGCATCTCCCAAACACAGCTTGCTTTCATCGCAGATTATTTGCCACAAACAGATATCTGGGAAATGCGTGCAAACAATTTGGGGAATGGTGACCCTGGCCAGACGGCAACTGCTCGGTAGCCAGAGCACGCGGTCAAAAGCAAACAAGGTTATAGCCATGCCACAGCCCCCCTCACCACCGCCTCGCATATTCCGGAATACATGCAATTTGGAATTCACAAACAAAACATAAAGCAAAGCTGGCCCAAAACGCTCCAGTTTTGTGTACATTTGAGTGGAAGGAAGGCCAGGCTAATCTGCATGCAGGGAAAAGCGCCGCCGGAGCAGACAGAGCTCCGAGGGTCACGGTCTTGGGGCTTCACGGGGACTTCTGGGCGACTTGTGGTAAATAAATGGTAGCCAGGACAGCAGCCCGGCCAGAGATCCGCTGGCGCTCTCGGCTTAAATACATCAAACAAAAGCATAATCTTAGCCAAGCAGAAAAGTACACGCATAAACACGAAGAAAAACGCAATCGAAATAATATAGTTTAAATATTTTAAAAATTGTAATATAAAAAGTATTTA
This sequence comes from Drosophila nikananu, assembly GCA_008042635.1. Classification (NCBI taxonomy): domain Eukaryota; kingdom Metazoa; phylum Arthropoda; class Insecta; order Diptera; family Drosophilidae; genus Drosophila; species Drosophila nikananu. Next base: position 29,098 of record VNJV01014215.1, on the reverse strand, counting down.
AATGAAATGTATTTAATGAGAAACCCCAAATATTAGGAAGGTAAGTGTAGACGAATATTCAACATTTATTATGTGCGTCGCATTTCCTCGCAGTGCAGACTTCAATGGGGGATGGCAGGTGACGAGCGGAGGGCACCGGATCGCATAAAATTATACGCGACATTGCGGCCACGTCAAGTAAAATAGATTAATTTTACCTGTGGCCAACGGGCCAGAAGGTTGTGTCCCCCACCTCATTTTCCCAACCTCCCCCATTCGCTCCCGCAAATTAGATTGGCAGGCAACCCAGACACACACCTCACGGCTCACACCTTCCACCATCCTGAGAAAAATCTCCTTCGGGCGTAAAGCTTTCTTGCCGCAGTCAAATTAAATAAAATCCAATTTAAAATGAATTTTCGCAATTTCATTTAAAACGGGCAACAGTTTGTAGCGCCCGTCGTCGAGTCAGTCGGCAATTTATGCGGCTGATGTCCTCGAGCAGGCCGCCCCTTAACCCTCCACTGCCTTTGCCGCCTTGCGGTTACCACTTGCTCTTGAGCCTCAAATTGGAATTAACGTTTTTAATGATGGAGTCAGCTCCTGTTTGCTGGGGCGAACGAGGGCCTCTCCAACTGCCGCACGCACATTCTACACTAGGAAGGGAAAAATTCCTCAGGATACCTAGAGATTTATCAAGGTAAATAGTGGTATTTACTATGTATCTTCAATATTAATGTCGTACCATTCTAATTTTATTGTAGTTGCATTTACAAATAATATTCCTTAAACGAAATATCTTTACATTTCGTATATATGAAATATTATAGTAGGACATTTCGTTCTGTGTATTGCCAGCTTCCGTTTGTTGGAGCGAGAAAGATGCCCCTCAAACTGCTGCACGCACATTTCGGAAGGTCTCAGGGCCTCCCATTCATTAATGCTCTTTTTTATTAGGAAAATCGTTAACTTGAGTTTCCCCACTTAGCGTTTTTGCGCCGAGCTTTTACTTTCTTCTTTATTAAAAACTTTGGCGTCATGCATAAAACTCGTCAGTTTATTGCGATTTTTACACTTCGTTTATGAGCCAGAACCGGGGATCCGGGCAGAACCTGGTCAGGAGAGGTTGGCCGCTAATCCGCTTGTTTTTCATAATCCTTACGCCGCAGGCAACGGGCAGGAGCGATGTGCAGCCGCGGAACAACAACGGCGACATCAAGAGTGCAAAGTGGCTGGCAGAATTTATTTCATTTTTATTAAAGACGATGGCGCCCTTGTGGGTGGGGAACAGTGCGTGGATGGGGCTGGAAAAACTGGGAGGTGGCTTGGCTGGGAGGTGAAAGGCGGAAGGTCGGAGCTCGGTGGTTCGGTGGTGACACGCGTGGCTTGTCAAAGCCATGAACAGCTGCTGCCTTTGCCGGGCTAGGAATATGTGTGGGCATAATTTTCCTTTTTTCCCGCTTCCTTTATTTTATTTTTTTTTTTCTCTGCGGTGGGGAGAAATTATTTTTGCAATGAGGTCCGCTGAAAGTTGCGGGAAAACTTGCGGCGGCAGAAATATGCGGCACACAGAGTTCAGGTCGGTTGTGGCAGAAATTCGGAATCAACTTTAGTTCAAAGGCCGAAATTTAACAGGTGAAAAGTGCTGACCTAGAGGTAAACTAAATTCGTTTCAAAATGGATCCCAAATCTATTTTTTTATAATATTTACGCATCCTGCAAGAGGGGTAAGGGTATAGTTAAGGTAGTAAGGAAAGCAAAACCTGAAAATGTAAACCAAAAACCACCAAACAATAATCTACATTTTTCGTCCCTCGCAACGTGAGATGTATCCATTTCCCTGGGCAAAATCAGGCTAATGACCTATTGTGTGACCTGTCCATGGACAACTTTATTACGCTGACGCGCTGAAAAATCTCCTGAACATTACTCAAGCCGTTTTATTGGCTCCCTTTGCCGACTTGGCCCCCGCTGTCAACACAGGGCGGCCTGACAAATAAAGCCGCTCACCTCGCCGGAAAAGTGAAGATGATGCCGCAGAAACAACACAACCGTCCGCTTGGCGACTTGAATTACCCAAAAATTGGCGGGGAAATGGGAGAATGTGAGAATCATCGGTCTGCTAGCAGGCCGCAGGTGGTGTTCTTTGTTAAACTTGAAAAATTATATTTTATTTTCTTGGCCCCGTTGTGCGCTGTACTGATTTCGCGGCACTTTTTCATCAGCATTGGGACTTGGAAGAGACTTTGAAGAGAAAGCGGGAAAACTTGGGAAATTGAGGAGCACTTCGGAAAAGGTTTTATGATTGTGAGGAACATATTATATTTGTTTTCAGTAACATCTGTATTTATTAACAATCACCTTCAAGTATAAATAATAATCTGATTCGTGAGATTAGAAATGATTCATTTGAAAACTATGACAAGGAAATGTTAAGGTAGATATTTCTTAAATTTAAATATATTTTAAGAGATATTCTTCAAGGGATTATTTTCTCCGAGTGTTGACCCATTTTGCTCCCCTTTTTTACAACAATGGTAAACAAGGGGAGCAGGAATATCTCTGGGCATCTTTGTGAATAATGATTTGCCACTTGGGAGCATTTGTAAATTAGATGCCGCCGCTGTGTAGCAACTGCTGCTGTCCCGTCGCACCGTTTGCTGCCGGCGACAGCGTAAATATTTAATTTTCGAGATATTTCAGGCGGAAGGCCGCCGACTTAGTTGACCTTTGACTTGTATTTTCCGCATTTTTTCATTCGTTATTTTCAGAAGCCATTATCATTATGTCCATTGTTGTCGCGGACTGGGCAAGGGTTGCAGCACTTTCCATTATTTTCATTATTTTCAGTTGGCCCTCGAGATTTTCAGACCGCCGCCTGCGCACTTGACTCAATAATGAGCCAGTTAATTGAGGTGACAATTGTTGGGCGGGCTCGAGAGACTCGCGGCTGAGCCCTTGACTTATGGCATTTTGATCATTTTATGCACTCAAAAGGGGAATCAAATTTTACCCTTTTGCTGGACGCTTTGACGCTTTTGGAAGGACAAAGGTTCCTGGCTTCCTGGATATTAAATATATAAAATTATTTGGATGAGGGTTCTTGTTACTCCTGATGGGATTTGCGGAAGACTTTTTCCGAAAAACATTACCTAATTCTTTTGGCTGTCATTTTAAGTGGAAAGTTTTTGATTGAGAATAAACTCTTGCAGAGTGAGTTTTGACTAGTTTAAACTTCCTTCAAGCTATTAATATATTCTTGTTTATTTTTCGCGTTAGATTCCTGCTAATAGTTTCTGTTAAAACTTATATACATAAGTGAGGCAATTTAGTTGTTATTTTCTAAATTTAATTTCTAACATTTTGGGAAACAATATCGCCTAATCCCAAGCAATTACCCTGGAATAAACAAGTAATTTGACTCACCTGTCCGCCTTTTTGACATTGGACCACATGGCCGCCGAGACGGGCGGCATGAAGCGCAGATTGCCAACCGGCGGCGAGGCGTAGGGTATTCCCCGGTACGCCTCCACCGGATCCAAGTGCCGGCCATCTAATTGGACAATTACGCCCGATATGGCGCCATTGCGTGCGTGGATAATCCGAGAGGTTAGCTGGGCGGGTAATTGATCATGATTCGAGTTGGAATTGAAGTTGGAGCTGGTGCCGGAGGGCCGCCCACTGCGGTTGTTGTTACTGCCACTACTGCTGCTTCCGCTGCCGCTGCCCTGGGCGCCCGTGGAGGACGAACTACTGCTGGTGGAGGACGTGGAGCCACCCGCCGACGATGATGAAGTGAGGGATAATGAGGGCACGGAACTGGAAGTGGCGCTGCTTGATCCGATCAGCACGAGCCCACCGTTGCTGGTCGATGGCCCCGAGCCGGGGCCGCGCTGTGATGAGCTGAGGTTGCCGCTGTTGCTGCTGTAGCTAATTCCTGCGGCAGTGCATCCGGAGAGGGTCAGAGCCAGGCCAGCCAGGACCAGCAGTGGGGACCACGTGCGCGTCCTGGTGGGCGTGACTTTCCGCCGCGTTCGCGTTGCTGCTGATGGCGGGCTTCGGCGGATCGAGTGCAGCAACATAACCATTATTATTATTGGTCACAATGGCCACGTCGCAATGTTGCCCTTGTTTTTCGGATAACTTGTGTCCTGTTTTATGTGTTTTTTTTGCCTTTTTACTCGCGTTTTATAATTGACCGCAAGATAGCTGTTTGTGGCGTGTCCTGCTTTCCGCTTTTCCTTGTTGCGGCTGGGATTTTACCCGTTGGTATGTTCTTTTTTGTTTAACCTTTTAACATCAATGAGGTTGCTTGTTTTTCCCTGTGCAAAAAATATGGCAGTTGAAGTGAAAGGGATTCTGGAAAGAACAAAATTAAATTGCTTTAGTTAAACAATGTCACAATGTCAATACCTGTAAAATTTTAATATATTTTAAGGAGTTTTAACTTAGTTCAGGAACAATTATTGATTAAAAGCTATGATGAATTCCCGACAGGTTAATATATATTTCTTTATTCAGGAAAATTAAGTACCTTAGGAGAAATAAATGCTAGTTAGAAGTCATAAGTTGCCTATCAGACTAAAGTCAATTACAAGGATCCTTACATTAGGTAATTTATTCAAGGCATCCCTTCAGTCTTCGGCACTTTTTTAAATTAAATTTGTCCCTTCAACTTAATTCGATCCCAGCTCTATCAAGCCTTTTCACAATGCCTCAGTCGGGCTCTTTACTCTCTTCAGCCAATTCCACCGAGTGTGTGTCCTGAAGCGTTTCATTCGGCCCTCCGCCTTTTTCGAGCTCAAACTGAAGGCAGTCCCTCCGAAAACAGAAACGGAGGGCTGGTAGATGGGATGGAAAAATCCAGCGCCCTCTCTTTGTCTCTGCCTCCTTTCGCTCGTCTTGTTTTTTGGTATGTTTGCTAGCTGAAGCATCACCTTGTTTGCACTTGGTGTAGTGTCCTTGCCCTTGTTGTTGTCAGCAACCAGAGCAGAGGGGCACAGGAGCGGCAAAAGCTGGGAGGAATGTGGATAGCTTCGGTAGCCAGGACAGTTGGCATTTTGCATATGCCAGACATGTCAGTCTAGCTGGCTCCTGACAAACATGAGCAGAATGCCTACGTGGAACGACAAGTGAGTGGACGGAGTGGGTCGATGGAGGCTTAAGGTGCACAGCTCCAAGCCGGAGTCCTTTCGTTCTCTGACTGGTGACATTGGGTCATTGGATCAGCCATTTGCCGCCCACCTGTGTCCCTTCTCTGGCGAATCCCCTTCGATAAGGAGATCAAGATGCTTATTAAAGGATCTTTCTTTGGGCTAGACATTAGGAGGCCAAGCATATTGTTTGGAGTGTTACCCACATAGAATAACTATGCGCTTTTGAAATCAAAAGTAGTCCTCTACTTAATAATTTAACACTGAAAACAGGAAATATAAATGCTCTAACGACTTTTATCTGCCCATGGCAATGCTGGCAGTCCCTCTGAAGTGGGCTCTCCACTATTATTGGTCGTTGTTCAGGAATTAAACTGACCATCTTCTAGCAGCTTTGGTCCTGAGTAAGGCACTCGACAGTCCCATAAGCCCAAAAACCCGGCAGACTGTCAGGATACCTGGCCGTGCCCTGTGTGTGTTATTCTTGGATTTTTTCGGTGGAAGAAAGACATTTTTATTCAGCTCGCACTTACTTATTCCGTGCGTTGGCTCTGCTGCTGTCTGCGTCTCTGGTGCAGGTGCTAAGCCTTTCCGTCGTGCATGTGCGGTGGATGTCCTTGCGCTGCAGCCCCTGCTGGTCCTAGTCCTCTTAGTTCTCCTGCCGCTGCACCTTGTTGAGAATCACTTCACGTACTGCTCGCTCAGCCGCGTCGTCTGCTGGTGCTGCGTTTTCTGAATGCCGGCACGCTACAATTGTCATGCAAGCGGACATTCCCCGCGGAGACGTTCACGTACTCGGCGCTCGCCGGGATCCCGCGGAAACGGAGGCGGTCGAGAATGTGCCGGAGGATGAGGAGGCGTCGGCCGTTGTCGGCTGGGGGCTGAGGCCTTCCATGGTGGCTGCAATTGGTTCAAAGAGATGGCACACTTTTCATTAGAGCTTCCACCGGCTGGCTGTGGCACTTAACCTATGCTTAATAATTAACCCGACACGCGCCATTTGAATGCGTATCTGGGGCGACCAACAATTTATCTTAGGCATAGGCGGCGGTTCAGACTATTAACTATTAAATTCCTAATACCCTGACTAGTTTTCTAAATGAGCGAGTCGATATCTTCTTAAGTGAGTAAAGTTCCTTAAGGATACTTCTGCTTGAATTTATAAAAAATAATGTCAGAGTAGAACAGCAAATAACTGTGCCTATTTATATAATTTAATTAAATCATTTTCATTGCTTATCTAAACTAGGATGATCCTTTAAAATCCAAACGTCCTTCTGCAGGGTATTAATTGAATCAGTGACTCGGGGCTGGTGTAAAATTTTAATTATATGATGCCCTCAAGTGTAAGTAAATTATTATGCAGATCATTAGCAAAGTAATTAGTCTCGGCTGCCTCTCCGCTCATAATCCCCGGCTCACTAGTTGACTTAATTGTGTTCCTGGAAATCGAGTTATTTTCACATTCCATCAGGCCCAACGATGGCTCTCGCCTACGCGTTTGTCTTCGACTTTGGCTCGTTGCCGCTTTTCATTTATTATGCGAAATTCGAGTGAATTTCCCGCATATAATTTCCCCCAGGCCAAGTCACATAGGCAAACAGAGGCCAGGACCAGAATGGAGTTGGGGGAGCGAGTTGCTGGTTTGTTCAGCAAATAACATCATCAAGTTGTCCGCAGCAATAGTGACTTTACGTTACTTTGCTCTGCGTCACCCGCCCGGCCTCCCTGGGTAAACATTGTAAATCATACGCACTGTTGCCCTGCCCAGACGCTGCGCCTTGTGTAGCCATTGTAAGTGAGTTAGGCGCTTGTCACGCTGCGGTTGGGACTTTCAAGTGCTCAAACAGTGTGACAAACATATAAATATGCACTTATTGCAAAGCCAACAGCTGGCCAGCGACCTCAACTTTTCTGATTGCTATTAATGTCCGACTCGCTCACTTATTTGCCCGACTCGTTCAGAAGGTATTGAAACAAGCCGGCTTAAGGTTTTCCTTGAGCACACTCAACGACTCTTCGTACACAATAATGCCGCCTTATTACATGACAGGAAAAACATCTCAAACTTTGCTCTTCGCCAGAGATTCTTGGCGAACTTTTGGACAGAAAACAAAAAGTTGTCAAAAAGTTCAAATTTGTATACAACTTGTATATACGCAAAGTATACGCCAGTATTCGAAATGACTTTATTCACATTTGTAATTTGTATCCCGGCTTTCTGAGAGATAATTGGATTCGAGAGTGCCTTCATGTTGTTTGCCTAATTTAATTGCAAATAAACGAAACGAAATTCCAGTTTGTGAAATACTTTTGCTTTAATTAAAAATCAAAACGCGATAAGCGGCCCAGGGAATTGCTATGGAAAACGTTTTATCATGAAAGCCGACCGAGGCGGAGTGGCCGGGTCGAGGAATTACATCTCCAACGAGAAGTAGTCTCTTGACTTTGCAACTGGCCGCAATTTCCGTCTTGCCGCAACTTTTTTCGTGCTCCTTGTGCCATAAATTCAGCGCCACCAAGACGGAGCATCCGCATCCGCAGCCGCAGACCGGTCCGAGGGTCATTAATTTGTCTTTCGAGGCGAAGGCGAAGGCGGAGGCGGCACCGGCAGTTGCGGATGAAAGGGCGGCTCGGACGAGGAGCAGTCTTGGCCGCCTCGGCATTAAACTGCTTAAGTAGCACAACTAAATTAAGAATTGTGGGCCAAGCAATTAGAAAAGGGGCAGCGGGGGCAGGTCAGACAATGGGCAATAAAGTTCAAAGTTAGGTCAATCCTTAGGTGTAATGGATATTTGTTTGTTCAGATTTCTCCAGCCTTAATCTGTCTTTTCTGGGTATTATTTGAGGCACACACAGAAATGTATTAAAGACCTCAAACAGTACGAGAAATTTCGAGATTCCTTATAAATAACTTACTTTACGCATTTTGTATACGTTTTACCACTTCAATTAACTCGGAATATTTTACAAATGACTAGCAGAAAGTCGGATTTCATTCTATTTTCCCAGTTTTATTTTTGTGCGATAAACTAAGTGAAAGTTCGAAAGACGGCAACGATGCGTATGCTTTATATTCAATGCTCCCATCTCAGAGCCCGCATGTGGGAAAAAATTGCTTCTTTATAGTATATCGATTCGCAGACATGTATTTCCGGAAATTTAATCAGTTTTGGTGCTTTGCCGAGATGTGGAAAGCAGCCGAGGCGAAGGAATCTTCACAAATATAAAAAGAAATCCAAATCCAAAGCAAAGGCAAGGCAGAGCAAAGGAAAAGAATGCGTTGGCGGGGAATGAAGAATGAAGGTGGCCGGGGAGGGAAAATTGTTTAGCAGTTGTCTGACTGGAAATGGAAATGAAAATGTTTCTGACTTACTTGCCTGGGCATTGTTATTTGAGTTTATTGAAATGACTGTCTTGCCTTCCCCCTGCCTAAGTGGGTATGAAAATACCCATGCAAAGGCAGGAAGGCAAAAAGAGATAGTGACCGAAGGAAATGGCTTTTTGGCCTTGGTTGCTCCATGCAAAGATATGAAGGCAAGCCAGATATATAATTCTAGTCGCTTCGGGCCAGGAGTTTTTTCGACCTTCCCCAGCAATTATTTAGTTGAGTTCTTCGACTGCTGTGAAGAGCTGAATAATATCTCTTGCAACACATGGCTTGAATTCGGAATCGAAAAACTATTGTTTTTGCATAAAGCAAGTGGAAGCTACAAGGAAACCAAAGATGACAGATACTCGGACCAACTGAAACTGTAATTTTTCATGCTAATTTATGCAAAGTTGTGGGAAATTCTCCCGAAGAAAGTATGAGAGAAAAAAGCTGGGAAGCCAAAGAAGAACTAGCAAACAAAGAATGAAGTGGCACGGCGAACTTTCCGAGTGATGGGAAATAATGCGACTTTTTAACTACGTTTTTAGTTTAGCTAAATGCATTTTGCATGTCAGAGTTCGTCTCCTGATAATAATATTCGAAGGAAAACTCTCTCTACTCCGCACACACTTTTTATCGCAATTCTTCCCTACTTATTCCTCCGACGCCTCCTCATTGCCCTAATGGGCTATCTTCTTTATGCTGCATTTTAGGGTTTCATTATGCTGACGATCCGGCAAACAAAGAAGGCTTATAATTTTTTTGCTCTTCCACGTCCTTTATTTATGTATGCGAGTACATAACTTCTCGCCATCCTCTGTCCGGAAAATGGGAAAAACAATGGCTTTCCACAACAACAGCGGCAAAAATTAAACTGACTTTCATCAGGAAGAGCACAACAGGCAAGTCAACGAGAAGAAAATAAGGAAGCGTCTCGGAAAACTGGTGGGGATAAAAAATACTTGGCGGAAATTATAATCCCTCTGCATTTGGAAAATGAAAAGAAAATGTAGGAAAATAGTTTCCCGCTCGCCTCTTAAAGCGGCTCAAAAGGGTTTTAAACTGCCATAAATAAGTGTTCTTTAAAATTAAGTATGAGAAATGACGCAGCGCAACAACTGCAGATGGAAAATAATTGTTATCCTTATGCAAACGAAGGCCCCATTAAAATTTCATAACCAATCTTTACCTTACCCCCGAAGACAATCGAAGCGAAATGAATTATTCAGTCGCAATCGTTGTTATAATAAATTGGCTTTAATCAGGAGAAACTGAATTTCTATTGCAGACAATAAATTGGATCTTAAATTTTGAATTTACTCAAAGGTGTAATCCGAGGGGCAACGCAATCGCAAAGTGTTTAAATTATGCAAAGTTCTTTGACATCTGAAATCCCTCGCATTCGATTGGCACACATGAATTTATCCTTAGGCCAAACATTAGCTGGAGCAATAAATTTTTCGCACAATTGGGCCCGGCAAATGCATGGGAAATTAATTTCTCTCCGATTTTACAATGCCTTCTTCCCTCCTGCATGCGCATAAATTTCGGGCTCGCAGCTAAACAAATTCCGAAGGCAAATTTTCGGCCCAGTTGGAAATAAATTATCGTTTAATATTGGCAAATAATTTGGAACCATCACTTCTCAGCCTCCATTCGGTCGCCTTCGTTCCGGTATTCTTTTCGTCCTTGCCCCGAATTCGCAAATTGAATTCGTTATTCGGCGTCGCATTAAATAATTTTCCCTTGGGGGTCACCAACAGCAAATGGCAAAATAATGATATTAAAGCAACATTACGCCATTACGTAGCAGCACACATGCAAAAATAATTGACGACAATGACGTAGGCGACAGCCACGCACACACACACACAACGGCAAACGAAGACATTACGCATACGCCCCGTGTGCCAAACCAGACTAAATAATGAGGGTAGCGAAGACACAGGCGGAGAGAGTTGGCAGCGAATGAACGAGTCAAGGGAGTGAGGTGGAGATAGAAGAAAGACTTAGTCACAGAAGATTAGACAATGTAACCTCCGTAACCTCCAAGGTAAAATCATTTTACATTTATCAGAAAGGTTCTAAAGGTCACATATTAAACTATTTTCCAAAGAAATAATTTCTATTAAATTTGAGAGTATTCTGTGGTTATAAATTCTGAGTAAAATCCTATGTCAGCTCTGTAAATATACGTAACGTTACCCGAAGCTAACTAAGACTAAATCTTGGCATCAAGCTCTCGCATAATTCACTTCGGATTGTTATCTTCCTGGCAGTCCATCACACTTAAGGCGACAATTTCGAATGAAAATCAATTTGCAGCGCACAGGCCAGAGGACACAGGTCCTAAATATTCATCCCGGCTGAGCGTGGTTGTCTTAATTAATTTCCACCCATGCCAGAGCAGTGCCCTTGGCTTTGTCCGGGATTACTTTTACTGGATGTGGCAGGGAACTACGAGCGTAGCTGCTCTTCGGGGTATTTTAATGACGTTTTCATAAACAGCCGCCGCCATTCTGTGTGTGTCTCTCTTTTTGCGGCTCTGTGTGTCTGTCAATGCGTTCCTAATTCCATTTTATGCCACGTGGCCCGGCCTTGATGCGGCGTATTTGTTTTTGTTTGCCCGAAATGGTAGATAAAATAATTTATTGGGTAAAAATCGCTGGCCAAGAGCTAAGCGCTCTGGTTTCCCCCGGACTCCTTCTGCGCCGTCCTCGCCTTTGTCTTTTGGCTCATGTTATCTGCAATGGAATATCTATTTGGCCATCGCTTTCGGCCCTTCCATAATGTTGGCGCCATGTTGATGTTATCTCAGCGGAAGTGTTGACTCAATGTTTACTCAATGAGGGCGTTGCTGGCGCGATATGACAACGGGTCCTTTGCCGCTGTGGTCCCAGGTCCTTGGGTCCTTTGTGTATGTGCGGTCATAGGAGCATTCGAAGCCAGCCATTTTGTTTCGCTTTTGGCTTTGTTTTTGCCCACTTAGTTAATACATTTGCTTGTTCGCTCCGCCTTATAAATATGCAAGGGCGAATCATCCTGTCTAAATAATGCAAGGTCGGCGCTGGATGGAGTTACATAAGCGTAGGACGAAACAATGGCCTGGACATCTGAGCCGTAATTGACCTTTCAGCGGGCCAGTGATGGGCAATAGTTAAGGATAAAGGCTTCATTTGGCAGGGAGAAAGTGATTCCGGACCAGACAATGGGAATCAATTAGGTCAAGTTGAAATGGGGGGCTAAAAAATAAACAAGTTTAATGGACAAGATATTTTTTTACTACAAGGACGATCCCATTCTTTCCAATTCTTCATCTTTTAGTGGGCACAAGGAGAAATCGTTGCTGTCTTTTGTGAAATTTTCCCCTCATTAAATAAAAGTATTTATCTGAAGAAAGACGTACCGACCTGATGACACATTTCAGAAATAATCCTTACATATCTTCACAGAAATCCATTTTCAAGCAGAACAAGTGCCCAGCTGGTCCCTAATTGAGTTTCGACCTCATGCTGTAAGCCGGAGACTTAGCCAGTAATATTTCAATCTGAACAATCTCAACTTAACCGCATGGGAAAGCCTGTTACACTAATGAGCAACACCTGGGGAGACAGCAGCAGCAGCAGCAGCTGTAAAGGTGAAATAGTTATCCCCAGACAAGTTGCAAAATTTACAGCACCAGAGCAGAAGAAAATAATACAAAATCTGCTTAGCCACAACGTGGGCGGACTTTGCTGGGCCGAGAGTGTAGTTGCTGCCAACCTAATGGCACATCTCCAGGCTATTTGGGCCTGGCTTTGTGTCCGTCCTGGTCCTGGGTCCTGCCGTCCTCGTTGGCTTTGTGTGTTTCCGTAAACTGTCATTTCCGGCTGCCACTGCTCCACACTCCACTGCTGCCACCTCAGCTCTGAACCGCCCTAGCTTTGCTTTCAATGCACAATAATTGTTATCTTCAACAATTTGCGGATGTTATAAACATATACGACTGCTTCATATTGTCTGCATGTAAATACAGCAATGTGGCACGGTCTCTGGGACTTTCGAATTGTTCCCCGGGTGCACAGAAAGAAACTCCGGCAGTGGGGCTATTATTGGGGAATTAGAGGCAAAGAAAACCTAGGTGAGCTAGGTTTTGAATTGAGTAAATCTAGCTTATTTATATTTTTTTATATTTTAATTTATTTTAAATCAGAGCAAGCAAAACTTACTTAGTTTATCCACAGTTCTTTATAACATACTACAACAGTCTTAACTTTCCAAGAATTCACCCTCTTACACTTCAAAAATCTGGTATCAGACAGGCTTAGTTTAAAATCTGGATCCATTTAGTAATATTTCTCCCTGTGTGGGCGACTCCATGTTTGCACTTGTCGTACGTTTTAATGGGCGGGCGAGGAGTGCACCTGCTCTGCTCTGAGTTCGCTCCCCGCATCCTGTGCGCCCAGAGCTCTAGCTCCTCCTTATCCTGTTTCTCCTGCCGCCCGGCCCAATGGCCTCCGCTGGCTCCACTGCCTTCTCCGGTTTCCACAACAATCGACATCCTCCCAATGGAGAACTGGCACGGAAGACATTTAGCTAAGCGCTTCGCTTGGCAAACAATTTTCGATTTCAGTTTGGGCCCCCCATTTCCCATTCATTCGCCATCCCCAGCAGTTTCCCTTGGGGGGGATACGCGCAATTTGAAGCTCATGTGCGAAAACTTTCCAGCAGTGAAAGTTGCGAGCACCAGCTAGAAAAAGTCTCGAATTTCATAGATACGAGTGGTGGGTGGGGTCGGCTTCAGTGGCGGTGGCGGCTTCTGGGTTACGGATGGTATTACACGCTAAGCCAAGTTGTAGCCTCCATTCCCCTTGGTTCAGTAACTTTTGGCTGGAAATTTGTTAGATGGAATATATTTCAGCAGGACTTTTTTCAATTCCCCGATCGAGTTTCATACATATTTTAGGGGCGCAGCATGCCCGAGAATTGTTGATGGTCGACGAAGTATTTACGCCCCGCTGCCGGGCAATAATCAAGAGCACTGGCCGGGCCAGGTGATTATCCTGTGCATTACGCATACGCCCCATTGTCGAGTCGGAGTGTTGTGCTCACTGTGTCACGTCGCCTGTCCCGTAAATTCACCTGTTTGACTGCGTTACTCATACGCCTACGTGTCTCATTAGGAGTCGTGTGCCCGTTCCTCCCGGCTCGGTAATAGAAAACTTTGCCATAACATTTAGGCTGCCTAAACTTAATTAACAACCCCGAACAGGTAATCGGCAGGCAGTCGAATTGCTCCGCCCGGCCACGCTCCGCTCCCCCAGCTCGTTCCCAGCAGTTGTTCAGGCAGGCAGGCCATTTCATTTGCAAATGTTCTCTGGACACACAGCGCCACGGAGCCTTCCGCCGTCCGCCTTCCCATTAAATTGGTCATTAGGCGTCAAGTGGCTGGGTTTGCTGCGCCGCTCGGCCCAGTTGGAAGTTTGGCATAACGATGGCATAAACAAAGGCATCCGAAATTGTTTCGGCTTAATTTGAACGCAGCCCCCTCCGCCGGTTGACTTTAATTACTCGTCGCCCTTTCCCTTCTCGGCTGGCACATTCAATTAAATTATCGTGTAGCAGGTGGCTTTAAAGTGGAAGGATCTCCGCCAGCAAATGCATGCACTTTCTGTGTGGGAAAACAATATTCAAGCATGAAAACAAATCTTTTTAATTGTCCCTCCAGGAAAGTTTATCGTGAAAGTCTTATGCAAGTTTTTCGCCTTTGTTCGGTCTCCCTGGCACGAAAACAAGAAAATTAGTTAAAACTTTTGGCACAAACAGCAGACGACTTTTGCCTAAGGGCCGAGCACGAAAGGTGAAGAGGATATTTGTTCAGCGAGCAGAGAGCAAGTATTCACAGGGGACGGAATAACAGAGATCGCAATGAAATCGAAACCAGTTTAGAATTCTTTTTCCTTTCCCCCGGCTCTTGGGGCCATTAAAGTTTTCACGTGGGATGCACTTTTATTCACAGATACCATGAATCCTCCTCGCTTGCGACAGCCTTCATGCATTAAATTCTGCACTCCTGGCTGCAACTAAGCATACACCAAAAGGAACCTTAAATTAATTCCCATTTTTGGGGAAACGGCAACACAAAATGAACGTGCATACCTAACGAAGAATAAGCGCATAAATAAACTATTTGTTGTGAAGGCATCTCGCCCCGAGCATTTTCCACGCCCATTTTCCCCTCCGTATTCTCGACATTTTTGTAGACGGCATAAAGAAGTGAAAAGAACAAGGGGAGCTGGGAAATCTGTTGAGTGGAAAATTACAAAAAACTGCAAAAGCGGCGTTTACCAACATTTTCTGCATGCCACGGAGAGCGGCTCCTTCCGCGCCTCAGCCCCCCCACACACATGTGTGTTGCTTTCAAGTATTTTGGCAAGTTGTGCATATTTTAATTAGTTTCCACAGCCAGCAAACAGTTTTTGCCAAAACAAGCAGGCAGGTGGGGGACCTGTAAGACGGGGCGTATGCGCAACCTGCGACCTCCTGGCTAATGCCAGGGAGTGCGCTTGTTAATGTAAGCTTACAAGTGCCACGAAGGTGGGTAACGCATTAATGAAATGAAGAAAACGAATCTAGCAATACTCTTCTCAGTCATTGTTAATAATTAAAGCAGTCTTTATTTTTGTACAAAACAAATAGGATTTAACGGAGCGTATTATCCTATAAAATGATATTTTTTAAATTCGCTTAACAAAAGCAGTAACTAAACTGACTCTAAAACTCTCAATACTATTTACACATTCTTTAAAAATTACCTGTACTTATAAAATTCTTAAAAATAGTATTATTTTTGTTTTTACCATGTATAGTTTTCAACCTCCCCCAGAAACCTCTCTTTTCGTCACCCCTTTTTTTCATCAACCTTAAACGTGACTTAGTTCTTACTACTAGCTTTTTGCCTCTTAGAACTCCGCTAAAATGCACACGATCCCGGAGGAACTTCTGCTAACTTTGTGTTAGGCCATCTGGCAAAGTCAAACAAATGTCAAAGTGAGGCTAGGCACTCACCCAGCCAACCGCGCGGAGGCGTCGCTCAATTTCTCAGCGCGGGAATTTGGTGTTTAACTATTTAGGCAGCGCTTCGGCGAGAACGGATTTTCATTGCCTTAACGGCTCTGCCTGGCATTTAGTGTCGACAAAAGGCCAAAAGCATATCAATATGCGAGAAACCGGGAAATGGGGGCCATTGGGGGGAGTCACCTATGCAAATATTTTCAGACTGCCTTTCACTGCTTTCTCCTCAGAACCATTCAAACTTTCTGCTTCACTTGCTCGCTCGTTCTTCGAATGTATCTTGAAACAAGTACTGCAATTTGTACTCGTTGCTCAGCTACACAAAGAAAAAATGATAAGTTACAAATGCTAACTCATGGCACGTTCTTTTTTCTTTGCAAATAATTCTTTTTACAAAGTTAAGTGGGCTTAAAAAGTCAAGCATTAAGGCTAGCCAGAAACTTTTCCTTTGTTATGAATTATGTTTCGCTATGGCAGTTCTCCCAGTGTCGCTCCTCCTGTCGCGTCCTGTGAAATTGGCTCACACACACACAGATACACACACACATATGGCACACCCACTTGACTGCTCGTTTTGGCTTTGCTGCCATTCAAATCTGGTCTGAATCCAACGCCCACCACCCAGAAAATGCATTGCACAGCAGATGCCTCGGCTCCGCTTTCATTCTTTCCCTTTCGATCCGGTCCCTTTGGCTTATACGGCTCCTTGTGTTTCTGGTGCCCGTTTAATAGTCGCAAATTGGTTCTCACACTTGGAATTTCGATTGGCTGTATGATTGGGCTGGCTGGGGGCCTTTGACTCGCTGAAAATTGATGAGAATCGAATAGGATTTGACTGGGGCGTCAGACAGATTGTTGATATCGCGATATGTTCGCCTCAGAGGTCGAAGACCTAAGAAGAATTTTAATAAAAGATTATTTTAGATAAAAATAAAAAGCATACCTATATATAAAAGTTAATAGAAGATTTAAAATCTTGAAATCAATTATATTTAAAAAATATTTCTGTTGAATAAGGATTCAAACAAAATATTCAGGCTAAAACCATCCGCTTATTTTGCTCCCTTCTCCAAATCATTAAACTGCCAGCTCGGAATTTATTTAACATGTTTCGGCTTACTGTTTGTAAAGCAAAATCGACATTGTCAACCACTTATCGCCCACAAAACAAATAAAATC
Source organism: Drosophila nikananu (assembly GCA_008042635.1). Taxonomy (NCBI): domain Eukaryota; kingdom Metazoa; phylum Arthropoda; class Insecta; order Diptera; family Drosophilidae; genus Drosophila; species Drosophila nikananu. The sequence goes on along the minus strand of VNJV01014215.1, from coordinate 12,361 downwards.
TAACAGTTTTTGTTTCGGGCGAGCAAACCGCAGAGGGGTGGCATTTTATTTGGCTGCGGGCTGAGCCCAGAAATGAACCCGTAGATGGGCTGAGCCCGCTCATTAAAATTTGTTGCCAGGGCCCTGGAAAAGGTGGCTGGGATATGTGCTGCGGCATTGGGCTTATGGACTATCAACCGGCTGAGTGTGTTGTTTATGGGTTCGCCTTTATCGTAAACCGAAGTCATCAAATACACAGCTCACACACTCATGAGGGTAGCAATAGGATAGATATCAGGATTTGAGTATTCCACCTTAATTTGCGGAGGTTAATCAAACTTTCTACCTTTTAGAGAGGAACAATATAAAGGGATTCCTTTTACACATTGAGAAAAAAATACTTCTTAAAGGGATTGGTTTCAAATAAGCTTTAGGATAACATTTACAGGAAGGCGGTAATATATCCAATATATTCTCCTGAGTGCCTTAAAGCTGTAAAATAGGTATATTTTGAACCAGGTTTCTCCCCTCCACTCAATTGTTTTGAGGCATTGACAAGGAATTTTCCTCATCGATTTTCGTGGAAGGCGAAAAACTCATTTCGCATGAGGGGAAGTTAATAAATTACACTTCAATTGTGCAGTCAAAGTCATGTTCGATATAAAATACGTTGTGGCAGTCGCTTCGGCGTCTGGTGATTGTTTGTGTGCGAATAAATCTGATGCTCGCAGCCTTCGCTCTTTGATGCCAGTTCCTGGCAGGGCCTGTCAAATCAAATAATTGAACTTTCATTCCATTGTGAAAAATGAAGCACATCCCAGCGACGGGGCTGGCAAAAACGAGACCAAATGCCGCACATTAAAAGCGATTTAAAAAGAGGAAGGAAAAACCCGAGGCCCGATATGAAACTGAAACCTCCTCCAGTACACCGTGCCACACACAGCGCACACACTCCCGTTTCTTCTTAATCCATTTTTGTACTCAACGTTGGCTGATGGATTACTCTCGTTCAAATGTCGAATCTTGTTAGCGCAGCTTCCCACCATCGCTCCGAGTCCGCCCACTAGGCCGCCCAGCGCCCTCCCTCCTCTCGGCCCGCCCAGCAGTTGCAACAACAAAAAAACCAGGAAG
>VNJV01014215.1:0-11246 GCA_008042635.1 Drosophila nikananu | reverse complement strand
CAGGAAGTGGAACTCAGCCAGGGGGCTGCTTCTAGGGCGCTACCAACATTCCACGGCAACAGATGCTGATGGCTAACAAGCCAAAGGGAGCACAAGTGTCGCTGATTTTTCACGCTCCAGATTCGAGTTGTGCATGTGTGTGGGCTTCGGTGAGAGTTTGTGCGGGGTTCGGGTAATTTCAAGCATTGTAAAAAATAACTCCCTAAGTAAAGGTGATTTTAAAATTTAATTGAGAAGATTAACTTGAAATCTTTGTAGGTAAATTATATCACCAAATGGTAAGCCCTAAAGCACAGGTAACCGCAAAAAGGCTGTGTAACAATAATTCAATGGAAAAATGAACCATCTGAATTGTTTGTAATAAACCTCCATTATTTGTTAAACAATTCTTTCCCCTTCTATTAATTTGTTTTTTTTTTTTATTGAGAATCATTCTTCTTATATTTTCCTCAGTGTTTATTTTTTCCAGGATTTATAATGAGATTTATATTAGGCATTTTTCGAGCAGGTTTCTAGTTTAGCAATATTTGATTCCGTCCACAGCGTGCTAGCTCCCCATTCATCCTTAAAGCCATTCAGCGTTGCCAGCTATTCGGGGTCCCAGTTTGCCTGCAGTTTCCCCGATAATTACTAGCCGGCTTCTGCTTTTCTTCTGGCTGCCAGGCTGTGCCTTCTTTTGCCATTTAATTCCCTCGGGCCAAGGACCTTAGTTAGCTGGGAACACGAAATTTGTTTGAATTTTTTGTGCTGTTTGCCTCCGTTTTCCTGGGCTTTTTCTGTTTTCCCAAGTTGTTTTTTTGTTGGCATTACCATTTTGGCTGGTCTTGATATTGGCAATTTTCCTCTGTTCTGCTCTCTGTTCATTTTCCTTTCGCTCTAATTTGCTGCTCGCCATTTTCTGGCTGGGAATTGCATAAGAAAGTGAAATCTTTTAGGGCTATACATGGGAATTGTTGTTTGCTCTCTGCTGCATTAACGTCATTCGTCGTCGCTTTCATTACAAATTAAAATCTGGGAAGCACGCAAAATTCATATAATTTAATATTCAGTTAAGTCCCCCATATACAGATACATTTTGTGATACAGTTTCTCCATAAATTAAATTGGTTTACGTTCGTCTGAGCTTTTAAATGCTGAAACTGGCAACACACATTCCTGTGGGAATACTATAGTTGAGCTGGGGCATTAATTAAGCCCAAAGTCGGGCAAAGCAGTCTGGATAATTAGCAAGTGCCTAACTTTTCGGGATGGGTGATAATGTACTTTATGGCTGTGAGTGGAATAATTAGAATTATTTAAATATATTATTCGCTATAGCTTAAAGTTTTGAGATCATTGTAATTAAAGTCAAAGTAGCTGAAATAAACTTTAAATATTTAATACAAAAACGGAATATAAATATTTTTAAATTATATCTGTACATATTGCTTAATAACTTCTTCTCGGGATTGATTAGTTTGATAATTCCTGAATTCTTTTTATTATATTTTTAACTGCAAGATGATTACAATTTAGCAAAGTTCTACATTATTTGTTTTCAATTCATTTAATTTTCGTCGGAAGTGTATGTATTCATTTCCTTTAATATTCCATCTCTTCCCCTTATACCCTATATTTTTTGCTAGCCAAACATAAGCAGCCTAACAATCGTAAAGAGCGATTTCCTACAAAAACAGCCGTAATATCCCCTGTGTAATGTGCCGCACCTGCAGTGCGTCAACTGAGCGCTCAATTTTCCTGCCCGAAATGAGTTTCATTTTTTATGGCTTGACCAGCCTAGTGCCGCCCACCCGCCGCCCACTTGCACACAAGCCCAAACACTTACACACTCACACTCACACGTATGCAAAACCAAGCGTTGAATTTAATGATGTACATCCGAGCCTCCAAGTTTTGCGTCAATTTCCAGGACGAGCAAATCGGCGAGCTGTCATAAAAGTGCTTTGTTCTGCCCGTATATGTGGCGTATATAACTTCCGACAATAAAGCGGTTTATGTTCTAATTCTATTAGCCACAGAGCAAGTGGCCGGGCAGTCAAATGGACGTCGAATGCGTGTAGCAATTACGCCAGACAAAACGCCGGTCCACATGCAATTGCCCCCAACTCTAAGGTGTACCAAACATATACAGTAAGCACTCGAGGTTGAGAGACCGAGTATATATCTCTTTAGATATATAGTGTGCAAAAAAATACATTATCCTGTTTTTTAAAGACAAGAAAAACAAAGAATTTCTTTTAAGATATAAATAGTCGTTATTAGTAATATTATATTTCATATATTATAAAGGTCTAAGAATCGGAATCCTCTTTGTTGCATTTATTGTATTTATATATATTTTTTTTTTGTTACGAAATAAATGATATATAGGTTACATCGAGCATTCACTGTATGTTCTGGCCTCCTCGTAAATGCAGAAAACGAACCTTTTACGACCCAGTGGTCCATCGGTAATAGACTCAATAAAAGGGCCAGCTCAGACCCTCCTCACCTAAATTAATAAAAATTAGGTGAATAAAAGCCTGGCCAATTATTCTGAGGGTTTTCCTGATAAGAAACCGTGTAATTAAATAAAGAAAAAATACATTTTGCGGAAAAGAAAAGCTCTACAAAGTCTTTTAATACGAACCACTTTTTAGCACAGCGAATTTATGGTTTGAAAAATAGGTAAAACTAAATTACTAATTATTATTTTATGAATTAAACCATTCTAAAGAAAAAAAGGACTTTTCTGTGAATTCTTTAGAGTTTTCTTTTATTTTTCTAGAAGAGTCTCTAAAATGTATTTTTTCTTATGCACCTTAAGTGCACTTCTTATTTGCTATGTTTACTTGATATCCTAAGGAATGTCTTTCCATATTAAAGTCTTCAAATTCAATTTTATTTCACATTTTAAAGTCGGAACCAGCCACATTCGGGTCCGCTTGAAGGCAACCTTTTGTCAATCAAGTTGGTCAAGTTTATGAAACTATGCACTAACCCAGTTAGGATGCACAAACCGGCTCTCACACACTTATGTATTTTTACCATATTCGGTTTTTTCCCTCCTCCCATGTGTGCATGTATCTGTGGAAGGAACTTTTGCGACATGCTCAAGTGCTTGCTAACAAAGTTAACACAAGATTACTAATACGCACCATTGTACGTGACTTTTTGCTGTCAGCTAAATCAAGTTTCATTATGTGCCAAGCTGTGGAGGAGGGGCTGTTCCGATGAAAATACAGATATAGCAGAAGCCAGGAGGGATACTGTCGAAGTGGCGACGGAGGGTAAAAGCTCCCCCTGTCCGAGGGCACCTTGTGCATAAGTGCATAAAGCACCTGCAGCAAGTTTTGTGCTGCTAATTGTGGCCAGGGCATACGCTTATAAATGCTGCCCTGCTCACTGCTTTTTAGCCGTCTCCGGGCGTATCGAGTGCGGCAAGTTTGCAGCATAATTAAAGCACAGACACGCCGCCGGCCAAACACCCTAATAGCATTTGCATGTGAGGCACGCACAATGCCCAGAAACCAGACAGGACGTGTAGTAGGAAAAGATAGGAATTGGTGGAGAGACACAGAGACAAATTTAAAAATAATGTAAGTGTATAAAAATCGTCTAGAGAAGTTGAAATTATATTTTGAGGCATTACTAAAGGAGTCTAAGAAAAGTTCTTAGAATAAATTTCAATTAATTCGATGCACTTCGCAATGTTTAACCGCTAGAAAATAAATACTTTAGCTACAATTTTGGCTAGTGTCTCCCCCTTTAGTGCGAGGGCAGGGATCTGTCTAGTGCACTTAGCCATTTAATCAGCCAACAGGCTACGGCTGCCCTGTCAGCGTCAAAAGCGATGCTATTATATTTGTCACGCGCTAAAGCAGCCACGCACCGGATAAATATTTAACGCAGCCGCACAGAATTTCAGCTTTTCCGATGGCAAATGCAGCTGCTTATTATTTATGCTTCCCCAAAGACCTGGAAAATAAACAAAAATAATATGCAGAGTGGCATAAATATTCCCGCACTGTGGCTGTGGCGCACCAGAAACCCCAATCCGTATCCGTGTCCGCCGCCCGTCTGCCCGGAAAATGAAGGCACGAGAGCACGGGTGCACGAGCTTGGCCTGATTTTTGGAGCGATTTGAATGTTTTCTTCTCCTCCCATCCAATTTCATTTTTCCTCTTCGGCGATGGGTGTGCGAGCTGGAGGTTTCTGTCCTGGCCACGTGTGTTTAACTTTTGTATCACACTCGTATTTTGTGGGGCAGAGTTTTATGGTTTCAAGTTTTTAAGAAGCTTTCAAATTTAACGTGACACTTTGATGGCGAATTGGGGCAGGCTCTATGAATATTTCTGAGAGCGATGAGGTCCTGCTGATATGTACATATATGTGTCTCTCGGTCGGGCAATCTATATTAATGCCATTCGACAAAGGCTTAAAATAAACGCACCGCACTCACTTCATTAAACTAGCATGCAAAACGAAAACAAATACTGGCAGCTGGTGCTTTATCTTGGGATTACACAGTGAATGTATCTGTGAGAAACCAATAAATATTAGCTGATATCCGAGACTATGTAGCCACCCAGCTGGATGCAACTTAAATATTCAATTATTTAGCCAAAGGTGCAAGCATCCTTTTCGCTCCTAAGTGCGTTTGTGTGTATCGTTGGCTCGTAAATAATTAAGGATACTTGCTGGCAAACTGAAATATTATAAAGGCAAAACACACTCACGCAGCCACAGCTTCGGGTCCTGTGTATGCCAAAGATTATGCAATCTAATGAAAAGCAACCCGTATGAACAATACCGACTCCCAGGTGGGTGCCACGTGCGAAAAGGATATAGGAATATGGCTGTCTCCGGACTATCTACGGTGCGGTATCGGTAGGTCAACCTCAGCCTTTGGCAAGCAGTCTCATTAACCGCAACAGCAGCCAGGCATCCAGGCAGCCGCAATGCATTATAAATTTAGCTGCTTGGCACACAAATGTGCTTCTTCATTTATTCAATTATTTAATAATAAATGATTGAATAGCAGTGTCTGCGGAATGCTCGTGCAGGCAAAGTGCGGAAACCTGTCGATGCCAGGCCTTAAGTGATACAAATACGGAATATTAAATAAGCTAGGAAAACAAAAGGAAATTTACACGCACTTGAACGGGAGCCTTAAGTGGGTGTGCATATGTGTGTGATAACTTGGGAAGCCCCAAAGAATCGTTTGATAAGAATGTGAATAATGATATCAATTACCTTTAAAATTTACTATTCTCTTCTTGATTTAGTACAAAAATTTCCTTGAATTTCTTGTTTTTTCTTATTTTTAATATAGTGATTTATAAGTTTATAAAATAATGCAAAAAATAAACATTCAACGAATTCTCAGAATTCTGAATTAAATGATTTTGAACAAATCATCAGTGGAAAACCTATATTGTTTGCAAAAAACAATAAATAATTGATATTGCATATCATATACAATAAATAAATAAACTCCTTGTTCTTTTCCAGATAGTTTTAACCTATACATTTGTGAAATTTCTACCACTCCCAATTATTTCTACCGAAATTTACCAAAAACGAGACTATTTCGGGAGCACTTTTTACGCCGAAATTGAATTGAAGAATAGAAAAACTTTTCAAGTCTTTCACTCGACATGGAAAACGGCAACTAAGCTGCATCTCCAGAAGCCTCTTTAGAGGCCGCATCCTGCCCCCCCATTTAATAATAATAAGCAGGAGATGCTAGCAAAATTCTCGGAAGTAAACCGCACTCAGGAAGCGCTTTTGTCTGACTGTGGTTTGGCATTCTGCATTATCTGCTCGACTCCGCCTTGTAATTTTCACTTAGCCTGCTTTCCCGGCAGCAGAAGGGCAAAGTGCCAGGCATGCATGAAATGCGTTTGACTGATTTGCATTTTGGCATCGGCAGCAGGACCTTCAGGACGGCAGGATCCTGCCTGCGGCTGTGTGCTGAATTTACTCCGGCTTCCAGCTGCTGCCTCTGTCAAATATTTGGCCTGACTGTGGCGAATGCGGCTTTGCGGCCAACAGGCGGAGTAATTCAATTAATATTTTACCTTTTTGCTGCACACTCAGCTCCACAATCTTCACATACCTGAAAGGAGAGACGGAGAGCTTTTGTTAATGTCGGGCTTCAAGAGCAGGCAAGGACCGAGGAAAAGTCAAGGAAACGACCCCGGGGGACGGAGCATCAAGTGTGACAAAGTTTTATACATTTTCAAGCCGAAACTGAGCACTAATAGCACGGTCAACGAGTCGTATAATTAACGTTATGCCAGAGCGAGAAAGTGCCACTTACCGAGACCCGGGAAAGTCTGCGGCGAGCGCATGGAAAACTAAAGACAAAGTCAAACACTTGTCACAGTTCCCGCCAAAGGTGGGGGAAGCCTTGGGGCTTAAACAGTTGCACTTTTCGCAGGGGGCGGTGGGTCATCCCACCACCCCCTTCTGTGTGCGTGGTACAGTCATTAAATGAATGGCAGCCCGGCAAGAACGCCGCCAGAATTCATCGCAGCACATAAAACGCACCACAGGCGGGGGCTGAGGGGAGTGGCCATGGAGATGGGGTTGACTTGGAGTGGCCTGTCGCAGCTTTTGTCTTAAATTGGCTAATAAACTGCCATCTGCCTGGCTTCAGGGGTTAGCGAAAGTGCTGGGCGTGTGATTTTATGCGGTTGGCAAGCTGAAATGCTTGCGGCTTCATTAAGCGCATGAAATTGAAATGTTTCGCTGGCCAACCGAGATTTTTAGTTAACATCTTAAAGGTCCACTGTTAACTCACTAAATGATGTCGAAAAAAATTAATCCTAAAATGTATATCCAAAAATTAATTCAGGGAACCTACCCATCAAAAAATTATTTTACAACTTTGCTTTGAAGTGGAGTTCAATTTTAATAAATTTAGAAACTATAGAAAATGAGGACAAAAATGTAGCTATATTTAATAAATTACATTGCACATGTTTTTAATCTAAACCTGCTTTATCTCATCGGCTTCCCCTTGTGGCTGTTATGCTGAAAATATCTCTAATGAAATAGTTCTGTGCCAAAGCTGAAAACTTTAATTAAAAATATGCATCTAAAGCATAGTAAGTATTGGCAGTGGTTTCATTGAAAAATACCACTCTCCATTTGTGTCCCGGCCGAATTAATAGTCACACACATTCCTATGTGGCGACTGACCATGGCGTAATTAAATCAATGGCAAATTGTATTTATTACTGCCACTTATTGATGGACTGGCAAGTACATATTCATAAGGCCAATTCGGCCACATTTCAATTGCAAATCTCGGTCGATTCAATGGAAATGTCTTAATTAAAATTCAGCCTGGGCATTTATTAGTTTGGTGCCATTAAATGTACCTAAAAGGCAACGAGTTGCATACATAAATTTGTGAAAAGTGTGCGTATAAGCCCGGGGCGCCCCATTTTATGTTGTGGGTGGGCGATATGAGTCGTATGATTGGTATAAAGATGTAACAAGGGGCATGGACTTAGTTGGAAGGGAGGAATTTTAGTCAAAGCACACACACACTTACTTATATATGTATATATAACTTTGTTGCGGTTTAAGTGCCCTCGGTTCAGAGTTGGCCCATAAAATGTGTGACCCACTGTTTGCCTGGTCGTTTGCTTTGTTTTATGTGTATTCGGGATTCCAAGGATTCGGCGTTTTTGGCTTTGCTGCTTATTGTCAAAGTTTCCGGCTGCAGCAAGTAGTGCGTAAAATTTCAATGCGATATCAAGAAGTTGTGCCATAAATTCCGAAATTATTGGCACAATTGAAGTTGTGCCTTGAAAATATATTTCTATGTATATATTTATGTGTCCCTGGCCGGAATTCGTAGGCTCAAGGCTCAATAAATTTAGTTTGTTCTTTCTCGTCTGGTGTTTGGTTTTCCCTCTTGATAGTTTTATGACTTCATTATGCTTTTTTTTACTTCGGTTGAGAAGGGTATTTTATTGGGTTGTTTTATCAGCCGAATACAAGTGCGTATTTTGAGTTACAATTGGATTAATGGTGCGCATTTACTTCTATGAAAAGTTTGCTTTTCTTCTCTATGCTTCTCTCTTCTATGCTTCCTCTTAATAAATGAAAATGGCTCAAGAGAAATTGCGAAATGTCCTCCCTAACCAAGCGGCTTTGGCAAGTTCACATGGCAAACATTGAGATCCCGTAGCATTTAGACGTCGCTGCCACGTTTAGCAGCTGACAGCTGCAAGCCCCTCTTCTTGGCCAACTTGAGCTGCAAGAACTTTGGCAAACTCATTAACTCATTATCTGTGCAAGAAGTTGACACAACGCCCCGACAACTTTGCAGGCGACAGAGCAAACGGCATCGTCGCCAGCCAAACGGCCAACACAAACAGCAGTTTCCCCATTCGCATTTAATTAGTTATCATTTGCATGACGGACAATGCGAGGCGACGCCAGAACTTGCAACTGCAGCCGAGTCGGAATGGATTCCATATACACCTACGTGTTGTGTGAGGACGTACGATGTACCCGCATCTGGGCTCACGTCCTCTGCCTCATTGAGCACCTTAATTGATGCTAATTGATTGTGCAGGGGCTGTTTGTCTTCTGTCGCTGATTGCTCAGATTTACGAGTGGCCAAAATTAAATAAAGCAAATTACGGGCGCCCAAAAGTATAGCAAGCAAAATGTGCTGGCTGTGGGTGTCCTGCGCGTCCTTTGCGCCTTCATGTATCCGTATCCGTTGCTGTAGCCAGGGGCTGTTATCGCATTTGCAATCGCGGCTGGTCAACAGATTTTTATTTAATTTTGCCGGCTTACAAAATAAATTGGACAAAGCACACATACAGAGGCACTGGAAACGGGCACACGTTCACTCGGAAAAATTAATGTTAAATGAAGTAAAAAGGAGAATAGGTCCCGGTGGTTTTTAATGTAAACTAATGTAAGAGACTTCATCTTTCTCATTACCAGTTCTTATTACTAGTTGCAGCATCTTCCCAAATAAAACTCTTCAAAACTACAAAACTAGTTATGGATTTTAGGAGTCAACTCTTTTTCCCCCAGTGCACAGAGACTCGCAAATTTTTGAGTTTTATTTAATTTTGGTCGATTTCGGTGTAAAACCCTTTGGCAAATCCAGCATATCCCACATGCGTGTGTGCTGGTGAATCCTTTTGTTGCGATGCCATATTCAAATAACTGCGCCACACGCCTCGTGCGGCAAATTTATGTTGCTTCAATAACAATTTCCACAAAAGGCAGCAACAACCAAAGCTATGAAATGGCATGTTGAGTGTATTAAATTGCCATTTATTTGATTTTTGTTTTCTTCTTTTGCCCCGCCGCTGTCCCACTTTTTATTGTGGTCGCCTTTGCATTTGTACTTTCCTGCCCAAGCTTCAGTCCGCATGGATTTCCTTTTTTTCTTTGCTGTAGCATATTTTTTGGGGAACATTTAAATAATGTTTATATTTGTACGCCATGGATTTGTATTGTTTTCTGATATCTGTCTAAGGTTTTAGAGTTTGTGCGTGTGGCAGGGATTCGGAATGAATCATGCTGTGTTAGAGGATTTCCTTGTGGGATGGGAAGGCAGGACTTGTACCGAAGCAATCTGAGTGCTGAGAACACTGAAATAAATGTATTACCAAGGAAGTTATGTATGTAGGAGAAGGGTGCTTTGTGGGATTTTGTTTTTAATTAGAACTCTAATTTAATTTGGTTTTAAATTTCCTTTAATTCTTTTCTTTAAGGGAAATGAGTGTGTCCTGTTTTAAACATGTGACTGTTTAACATTAATATTTAATATTCCTTACATTATTTCTTCCTCTGTCGAGCTTTGGCCCGTGATTGGTTGTTGACGTCCCGGATAGAAGGCAGAATAAAATCGGATATTACCCAGAGGGGGCTCTCATCTATCTTGTGGAGATTTTCGCGTACTGCTTTAACATTTTTCTTAGGCTTATATTTTAAGTCCGTAAGAAATATCATCACTTACGCATTCCAACTTAGTGCCGCCGCCTGCCTCCTAGAGATTTCATGATTTTTTAATGTTTACCTTTCTGGTATAATATTTCTGTGTTCTACTCGAGGGTCAAGACTTTCGGCCGAGGCGGCCAAAACCAGGCGAATTGACTTGACTTTTATGGCGGTCATAAAAGGGACTTTAATGTGTTTTATGCCCTTTGCCAGAGAGGCGAAAGGGAACTTCTGCTGTCCTTCGCATAAATCGACATGAAACACACCCGGAAAGTCCAATGGAATTATGCGTGAGCGCACATCAAATGAGCAACAAACGAGGTTTTCTACTTTTCGAATTTGCGACGGAATAGGAGCAGGGACTGCCCGCCGGCATTGACTTTCTCGCATCCAAATCAAGATGTCAGGAAAACCTGGAGGAGCGGGCAGGCAGTCAAATGAGCTGGCATAAATCCTCGCCGCTGGCCAAATATTGATCGGCAGACGTGCTTGGGGTGGCCATCCTGGAACCAGGATCCTGGATCCAGGAAGTCAGCTGGCAGCGTTTGTTTGTCGCCCTGCCGCTGCTGACAATCTGTCAGGTGCCACTTAACATAAAGGTGGGGTTTAGCCGAGCAGCAGGACCAGGAGCTGGCGAGAGTAGATGGTGTTTACCTTTGGCTTTTAGCATGCACGCAAATCCTCCGGAGCAATCAATTTGTTTTTATTGAATTTTCCCCAGCTAGCCGGCACTTTGGTAACGTCAGTTCGGCGAAGGACATTCATTTTGAGTACGCAAGACACATCTCAGCAGGTATACAGAGAAACATTTAATTTTTGCCAAAGGGTTTTGTAAAACAAAATTAATTTGATTACGGCTGGCGTAAAGTAATTTATTTTTATATTTGACTTGCTTTAAAAAATGGTTTCATATTAAAAAAGTCATTGCAAAGAAATAAAATTACGTTGAGTAAAAAAATGGCTCGAACCTTAGTAAAAACACGTTAAATGGTTTTTATTCCATGTAAATCAGTTATTGCTTTACTGGTTTTTAACAAAAATATCACAAATTGTAAAGGGAGGTAGCAGAAATATTAATTCTCACAGTCTCAGGACAATGTTTAAAATCACCTGACATTTTATTAAATATTTTTAAAGATTAGTAACCTATTTTGAGTATATTTTTAATAAATAGATTCATTTAAAAATAATATGAAAGAAGAAAAATCATATTTTAAACTGTAAATGTATATTCAGATGGCTTTTTCAGTGCACATCCGCTCAGGAGTAACTAACGCCCG
>VNJV01014212.1:0-83666 GCA_008042635.1 Drosophila nikananu | reverse complement strand
CAATAGAAATAGAAATTCGATATTTTTCGATATTTAATCATTTTGATAATATGTATCTTAATTTTCCTCTCGATATAAAGTCCCCAACACAAATCAAAGTTAATACATTTGCCAACAGAACGAATTTCGCCTAAAATTCATACATTTCCTAACAAAAAACATTTCTAATTAAAATCCCTTTAAAATAATTGCCAAAACAATAGAAATAGAAATTCGATATTTTTCGATATTTAATCATTTTGATAATATGTATCTTAATTTTCCTCTCGATATAAAGTCCCCAACACAAATCAAAGTTAATACATTTGCCAACAGAACGAATTTCGCCTAAAATTCATACATTTCCTAACAAAAAACATTTCTAATTAAAATCCCTTTAAAATAATTGCCAAAACAATAGAAATAGAAATTCGATATTTTTCGATATTTAATCATTTTGATAATATGTATCTTAATTTTCCTCTCGATATAAAGTCCCCAACACAAATCAAAGTTAATACATTTGCCAACAGAACGAATTTCGCCTAAAATTCATACATTTCCTAACAAAAAACATTTCTAATTAAAATCCCTTTAAAATAATTGCCAAAACAATAGAAATAGAAATTCGATATTTTTCGATATTTAATCATTTTGATAATATGTATCTTAATTTTNGTATATCGTATTTCGATAACACCGCTACTTAATCGTATAAATCAATGTTCTGTTTGATATTACAGACTAATATAATAAAAAAAAAAGAATTCAAATAAATTAAAGGAATTTTTTTATTTTCTTTTCTTTCTTTCTTTTTAATGTAGTATCAATATTTTATACCACTTTTTTTAATTTTCGATATTTATTCATTTTGAGATATCTTAATTTTCCTCTCGATATACACAAATCAAAGTTAATAAATTTGCCAACAGAACTAATTTCACCTAAAATTCATAACTTCCCACACAAAAAACATTTCTAATTAAAATCCCTTTCAAATAATTGCCAAAACAATAGAAATAGAAATTCGATATTTTTCGATATTTAATAATTTTGATAATATCTTAATTTTCCTCTCGATATAAAGTCCCCAACACAAATCAAAGTTAATACATTTGCCAACAGAACGAATTTCGCCTAAAATTCATACATTTCCTAACAAAAAACATTTCTAATTAAAATCCCTTTAAAATAATTGCCATAACAATAGAAATATCAACACCTCAAAACCCCTATTATTTGGATCCTGGCTGTTCCTCAGAGCATGGGAGGCATGGGGCAATATGTTTTGGACCTGAACAAGTTTCCATAACCATGATGTCACATTACATGGCCACTTAGTTATGAAAAGCATTTCAAGTGCTCGCTCGCGTGTTGCATGTAGTTGTTGCTGCTGCCACTATGTTGCCCATTATTATTGTTGCTCTGGCATAGTTGTAGTGGTTAATCAAGTTGCTGTTGCTTTTGCTGCTGTTGTTGTGGTTGCTCCTGTTGTTATTACTGAGTTTTGTCTAATTGCATTGGGGGGCCCCATTGCATGATACTTAAATGCATTAAAGCCGTCTCCCAGTGGTATTGAGAGAAGACACAAGGCAGCCGGTTGATGGGAGTAAAGGGACTCACTCACCGTATGGACAGGATATGTCATTATCCAGATGCAATTGGTAATTTAAACAGCTAAAAGGATAAGCTAGATTGGCAGCAGACAGCCCAGTTGGGAATTGAAGTACGAATAATTCGATGGAAACCGCAAAGATAAGCATATATTTGCTTAGGGTATTACTGGGAATATGCAAATGATTACATCGTTTAAATCTATCTCTCCATTTTAAAATAGTTCAAATAATACCTCTTTTGAACCAAAATTAAAGCCACAAGCTGCTTTTATGCTAAGCTTCCTCAGCCCAATTAAAATCCCAAGTATTCCTTAGGAATTCAATCTACATTAAGTCCTGATGGGGCTTTGCTCAAAGTCTTAACTACAAAAGAAACTCTGGCCATAGCAACAGTTTGATGAATCATTTCAGATACAAAATCAATTAGCGGCAGCTCTGCAGAGAATGTTCCAAACCCATTTGGTTAAAGTTTAGGTGATACTTAGAGTGGATCCAAGTGCCGGTAAAACAGTTGCAGTTCTATAAAACAAAAATGGGGAAGGAAAGAAAAAACCTTTAAATCGAATTGAGAGTTAGCTGCCACATTTCTTGGTCTCCTCTGTCTGTGTGCCATTTTCTTGGCCTGATCCTAATAGCCTCTTTTTATCTGGCTTTTATGCTCCTCTGCATATGGCCAAGAAAAGCATTTATCCCCACTTGTATGTAGAGAGGGGCTCTTGGGTACACGCATATGTACATATATGCCCTTAAACTTCCCCAAAGGCGCGCTTTTTTCCCTTTCAGTAAGTTTCTTAAATGGCTTTTCAATTGCATATTAACTTGGCTGCCACACGGGGCAAAAAAAGAGCTACAAAATGATAAAAGAAACAAAAAGATTAAGGTTGAAAAACTTGATTTGATTTTTTATAAACAAAACAACTGTAAATATAATATAAAAGCATACGAGTTTAAGACACATTTTTGGTTAATTTAAAGTTCCCTATTTTATTATAAAATATTTTAAAACAACCTGCAAGCTTTTCACCTCTATGAAAAGAGTTTTAGACACGTTTTTAGTTTACTTATAGTCCGTTCTTTAGTCTTAAAATATTTTTAAAAAGCCTACAAGCTCTTCACCCCTCTTTAATTAATATTTTAAATCTGTTTATAGTCAATTCTTTAACTTTAAAATATTTGTAAAAAGCCTACAAGCTTTTCACCCCCCCTTAATTTACATTTTAAATCTATTTATAGTCCATTCTTTAATTTTAAAATATTTTTAAAAATCTTACAAGCTCTTCACCTCCTCTAATTAACCCTTTAAATCTATGTAAAGTTTGTTTTGTAATTTAAAAATATTTCCCTAAATTCTGGACGCCTTTTTCCCTTCTTTTTCTGCACTGTAAGAAAGTAGATATAAAAGAAAAACTATCCCGTGGCTGCATATATTCGCATATATAGCAATACATATGGCATCTCATCCATACAGAGAAAGGCTAAGCAGCACATGACCTCAAAGCTCTTAACGATGCAATTGAAAATGGTTTAAGAATGAAAAGCCCCCAGTGAAAATCGGGCTAAAAAAAAAAATACAAAAATATAGAAGAGATAGAGAGAGAGAGAGAAAGGAGAAGGGAAATAAATATAAAGACCGACGACGACACACACATGTCAACTGTCCTGTCGCATATTTATGTTTCATTTACATTTTTCCAATAAATTCAGCCGGCGCGCCAGCCGTTCGTTCGTTCGAAAATAATCAGAAATAAAATTCATAATTTCTGAAATTCAAAAATTTAGAAATACGTTCCCCTCCCCATCCCCTCATCAAAAATGTGGCAATCATAAATTCTCTTGTGCGTCATGGACAGCCGTCAACTTGTTGCACGAGTGTCGCCAAAAAGAGGGAATAAAAAAATTAAAAACAAATAACAAAAAAACAGAAAAAGTTTACAAAAAAAAAATTTAATTAAGTTGCCAAAATGCTAATTCGTGTTGAAATGAAATGATCAAAGAAGAAGACAGCGGGGCATGGGCAGTGGGGGAAAATGAAAATCGAAATTTATGCCCAAGGAAATGCAAATTGGGAAAGCCAAGGGAGGGACCATTGCAAATGGCCAAGATTTACGATCAATTTGTATGTGTATATAAATGTTAGACCGCCTCCAGAATATGTAGTTTTCGGTGGGACCATAAATATAAATTGAGAATTCTCCAAAAACAAGAAATAACAGTTGTAAATTAAACACTGAAATATGCTCCGTGGGCTTGATTTATATTCGGCCTAATGGAAATTCACCTCGCACATCTTTTAATTTTATTAGTTTGGCCAACAGTTTGAGTGGAAATTCAATTAACAAATTCACCGATTGACGAATTAAGACTCTGACGATGGAGGGATCATAAATTTACCTTGAGCTGCGATGTACAAATATTTATTTAATAAAATGAAAACCAGCTAATTTACGAGGGCTATAAAAACAGAAAGAAAAATAAATACAATTCCTAAGGCAGCTCTAAGTATGTGCTTACGTTTGTAAGGCAATGTTCAAGCAGTTAAAAAACCCTTAAGGCTACTTGAAATTAAGTTTAACAGAGGGATAAATATATTGAAAAATATTTTTAGAAATATAAATATAAAATAGCAACCAAAGAAATATATATATACAAATCTTTGGGCTTCCCTAAGTATGTTTAGAACAGTTTAAAAGGAATGTTTTAATAGATAAATAGCTTTAAAGTTATTTTAATTTATCATTAAACAAAGGAAAAATATATTAAAAATATATTTATAGAAATTTTAAACAATTTAACAGCTGTTATTTCTTAACAAAGCGGGCAAATTATATATATATATATTATATATAATCATTCTAAATGTATTTTAATTCTAAAATAAAATATTACTAAACATTTTGGTACTTTTTTAATTTAATTGAATACATTTTAATCAAATTTGACTCAAAAAAAACAGAGGATAGAATATGAGAAAAACTTTCGCCACACTCCATTATTTATTATTTAAATTCATCCAAAACTTTCGGTTTATAAATTCTAAACAGTTTCAATTTGCAAGTGAGCATTCCAATTTCAGGAATTATATATATGCACATATCTGACACATACATCAGCACTCGCTTATTTCCATTTTTCTATGAATTTTCATTTTTCATTTTATTGCAACATTGCATACAAATTGTATTAATTCCCCCGCATCTCCTCCCTCTTTTTCTGTTCTCTCCCCGCAAGGTAAACATTTCAAATTGCATTTGGAAAATATTTTGTCGCCCTCCCATTAAGTCCCCTTACCCCCTTTTCGTGTTGACACTTGGCTGGCCGAAGATGAACATTTTGTGGCTTAGTCGGGGCTTAGTGCAAAGTTATTTGTAAATTAAATTGTTATAAATTGCAGCTTACCATTAGGGAGAGCGGAGCACATGGGGGCTGTGGGTGCCTGGCCGAGCTGTGTGTACTTTGGTTATGGGCAAAACACACATAGAATGAAATATTTCAATCAGAAAAAGTTAAACGAAATATCCTTGGGCCACAAAATATAGACACAGATTCGATGAGCTTCATATACGGGTATGGGGGCGTATGTGCGATATAAAAACACTCTAAGAAAAATTCAAAAAGGAATATTTTTTAACAAATTCAACTACTTAAAAATCAATTTCTTAAGTCAAAAGAATATACTCAAATTACAATTTGATTTTGATATTAGACATGTTAGTCTGGAGAAAAAATAGTATATCATGTATCGAAGCAATGTCTATCGAAAATATTGTAAACTTTAACATATCGAGTTTGAAATATCGATATATAAAAAAAACGAATTTATATATTTTTTAAGTATGTAGTTTAATGTATATCTTCCAGATCATATTCCTCCGATATATCCAAAAGAATTAATCGCAACATTAAAATATCGATTTATACATAGGTATTTACGAGATGAAAAATCGTACAATCGACCTAATATCGTAACCATTAATATATCGAAATGAAATATAAAAAATATCTCTTACAAAGAACAAATATTTTATATATTTTTAAAATACATTATATTATTTATGTGTGCATTTTTTCGATGAGACGGCTTCGATATATCAAAAAGAATGTATCGCAACGTTAAAGTATTGAGTGGTATATCGGCCTATAATAAAGTTTTGATATATCGATGTTTTCTGCCATCTCCATATATTATTTAGCTTGATTGCCGATAGTTCGTAGCTAAACCCAGTTGTGAATTATAGTGCCACCCATGCCACCCCTAGTAACAGTTTTTTATAACTTTAGAAAGGTGATACAAAATGTAATTTTATATCCACCACTCTCTTAATAGAGTACTAATTTTTTATCACAATTTATACAATGAAGTTTTCCCCTATTTTTGCTCAGTGCTGGATTATTGCATAAAATTTGTTCAACTGTTGCGAAACAAATTGCCATGGCAAAGGCTTAGGGGCGCTCCTTTTTCGCCGGCTATCAAAAGCGGGCTTGGTGTGGGTGGGTGTGGTGGTTTATATTCCCCCAACTCTCAACTATTTTTTCTGCCCTCTTTTCTATATGCCATTATTATTCGTCTTCTTTTCTAGCCACCTTTTTCTCTTCCAGCTTTGTGTTCAATCCCAAAAACTCGAGAGATTTGAGAGTGCGAACTGCGCAACATTAACAACGCCCCGCTGCATGTGTGAGAATCGGGCTGAATACGGTTCCTAAATACACTGAGAAAAATATTTACCGAACAGAGTTTCTATTCTATTAAATAATATTTTATTTAAGTGGCTAATCTTTGTTAAGTTTTGCATTTCCTTTACTTTTAAAAGTGAAAAGGGTTTTATTTTGAGTAGAATATTTGGATTCGTTCAGTGTATTCATATATAAGGGTTACTCACTCTCCAGATCCCGACCACAATCAGCAACACACACGCACACAATGGTCGGCTCAAAGAACAGGAGCTCAGGATGCTTAGAATGCTCAGGATACTCAGGATGCTCAGGATACTCCTCAGGATGCTCTCAGTAGATGTTAAGCGCATTAAAATGACTACCAGCAGGCTAATGCCACTCAGTGTGGGTTTGGGTTTGGGTTTGGGACAGAGCATTGGGGGGTTTGATGGGGCGAAATATTAAACGTCATAAAGCGCTTGCTGACAGACAATAAGAAGCAACAATCTGCCGAAGGGGAATATTTAATTGTGAGAAGGGACTTTACATTGACGATTTGATGTTTTTATTTGGGGACAGAGCACTTTTGGAAGTTTGGAAAATTTAGTTAGCTACAAAAATAACTAGAGATTTGAAGCCCCTTTAAAGGCTGTCTAAAAGTATGCTATAAAATGTTTGCGTTGCTAAATTCTGTGCAAATTAAATCAGGGTGTTTCCTTAAACCCTAAAAAAAATGTGTCAAAAAATAATGCAGAAAAGTTTGTGTATCCTAAAAAAACAGATTTGTTCTTTTTTTTGGTACTTCAAAATCTTCATTCCATACTTTTAGCCACCTTCTTAGGGCTTATAAAAACCTTTGTGAGAAAGAAGTTTCGATTTAAAATGTTGTCGCATAGTTTAGGCAAAAGATTTCTCCAGCTTCAAATAGGAAGTGTTAAAAATAAAGATATCCCGATAATGCATCGATATTTTATATTTGCAATTCATGGCGATTAATCAATATTTTGTTATAATGCATGTCCGATTAATACATTTTCCTTTTGATATATTAAACCAAAATAATCGGAAAATAAAAAAAAATTTATTCTGATAATAATATCGATTATTGATAAATAGGTATTTCAACGAAATATGTAAATGCGCGATAAATTGATATTCTGTTTGATATATCGAACTAAATTTAATCGGAAAAAGATACAATATATTTTTCCTGACAATAATATTGATAATATCTTTATAAAAACTTTATATGCGATATTTATAAATATTTAAAATTTAGATATACCCATGTTAAGGATAATTTTATCCATGTATCGGTCTTTCATCTCGATATACAGCCACCCCCAGAGCTGTTGTCTTGGAAAACATTCCCAACCGAACCCACAAAATGTAATCATCCTTAACAGGAAGATGGCCAGGGAGAGGAAGGACACACACAACCCTTTGAAGCCATTGATTATACTTGATTACTTGATAGTCGGGCTATGGAATGGTGGGGTAGTTCAAGTGTCCTGTGTCGTCCAGTCGTCGTCGTCAACCCCATACCCACAGCCAGCACAAATGCAATTAGTTAATTCAATAGCTATAATTTCATTTGGAACTTTATAAGCCATAATTTGAGCAGCCACTGTTCAATTCGATTCGATGCGTTGCGATGCCATGCGATTTGGCCTGGATAAGGCCACTTAGCCACATAAGTAGTTTCCCGCTCAATGGCAATTAAACTAATGCCAATTTGCTTAGCCCACGACATGAGGATGTCGACGATGACGCTAATGCGGCTCAAAGGGGGGAATTTGCAATGGATCTGATAATAAGTATTATATATTATATACACAGTTGCCAAGGAAATTTCTAACTTCTTTACTTCTATGAAAAGTATTACTTTCTTTATAATTACATAAATATGCTCATTATTTCTTGTTAATATATTTTTTTTAATGAAAGTTTTGTCATAAATAAATTATAGGCAAATATCTAAATATTAGTTTTCATAGAACTCTTTCTCTTTAAAAAGTAATACTTTCCTATAACTTAATAATGACACATATAACTACATATTTGCGTAATTTTCTACCTTTAAATTTTTTATATAATGCAAATTTTGTTATAAATAAATTATGTACAAATACCTGTATACCTGAAGTTGGCTGCCAACGATTTTTTCGCAGCTAATTGGATGTCCAAATGTAAAAATAAACATACCTGTCAATGAAGCAGAGAAAAAGAAAATATTCAAGCATAAGTATGGATTCATGATTATGGGGAATATTAACATAAATATAATAATATAATCAGGTAAAGGATCAAGGGAATATAACTGTGGAAAGTCAATGGAAAACCCATTTTTAAAACTGATACAAAATAACTAAAGTTATTTTCTACTCCCAATGAAGGGAAATTTTTTCCAGGACTTTACTTGAAGGACGGCTTTTGTTCTCTTTAATGTTTCCCTTGTTTTCATTTTCCCTTTTTTTTTTTTTCCTCTCTCACCCTATTAGCCACACTTTACACTGCCATTTTTCCTGCCTGTTGCTGTTGTTGTTGTTGTTGTGGCTGTTATGCGATCCATCTTCATTTTTGCGTTTCATTTCATTTAAGCTGAAGAAGCTGCCAATACGCATTTTTGAAAGGCAAGGGCTGAAAGGAACCAGCACCGAAAAAAGAAACCAACAAAAATAACGACAAAGGTCCTTTTACACACACGCACACCCACACACACACACACAGAGAGGCTCCCTTGAGTATGTTTGGGTGTGCACAGAGAAAAATATAATACTGAAAACTATAGTATACATTCTTAAAGTTCTATGAACAATTTTGAACCTATTCCAAACCAAAGTAAGATCAGCTTCGTCCATATTGTCAGTTCAGTTTGCTTGGAATTTTCACTTTCGAGTAGAATCCGAATCCGTCAGCAGTACAACAAGTTTTTCAGCATAAAATTAACCAAAAGGCAAATTGAATTCTTTGAAATTTTTTTTATTTCGATTCCTAACAAAACTAACAAAACATTTCCGTAGATTCCAATAGACTTCGTGAAGAGAAACCAGATCTGATATTTAGCAAAATGAAACTTTCCGAGGAAACTAAAAGGCGCCTGAATATTGCATTCAACGTGATGGAGAAGGCACTCTTTTGGGGATTAATTCCTCTCATCTTATTCCTGGGTTTCCGACATGACGCTGCTCCCGAAATGCCACCCCTGACAATTTTGAGTCTATTGTGGCAATAGAAGATGATGACGACGATGATGATTCCCGACCGAAAACCGATGTGAAATTTATGATGAGCGACACGTTATTTGGCTATGATTGTCTCTGAACAGATAACTAATAAAACTTTGTTGAGGCAACAAACAAAAAAATAATTAAATGGTTGTATTTTATGATTACATTTTCCTCATGAGTGTACAGCCAACATTTAGTATGAATATCAGCTCAACTGCTGAACCCCTTGAGTGCCTTGGCACTAAACATATTTTTTTTCCTACCATGAAATAATTTAACATCCCTTTTAGGATTACAATATTCCTTTGGCATTTGCTAATATATATTGTATTTTTTTTTTCAGTTCCTTTGCGAGTATTAGAAGCACTTTCCCTTCGATGTTTCCCTTCATTTCCACCGCTCGCGCACTTTCCCTTTCCCTTTGCCACATTTTGCGTTACAAACACCTTGACGGACTTTTTTTTTCGCTTACTTTTTTTTGGCTCGACACGCTTTTGCTTTTGTGAAAAGACCCAGCGCCCGTATTCTCTTCGGTTTTCCCAGGCATTTGCCTGGCACCGCATTTCCCCCCTGCGATTCATCCGCACTTTGGTAACTTGAGTTCGGGTTCTTGTAAAATGAAAATGCCCTCAAGGCGTCTTCCAGCTGTCGCCCATTTTCACCGAATGCAGTGCCAACATTTTCTTGCTTTTTTGAAAAATCATCTTCAACCCACTTGCCACTCCCACATTTTTGGGGGGCGCCTGCTAAGCGCCTAATGATGCTTATTTTGGGCGTGGCAGCCACACACACACACGCACACGGGCGAATATATGTACAGAGTGAGAAAAGCATAAAAATAACAAGGGTTTTATTTTAGAAATTTTAATTGAAGTTCACAAAGTAATTTTTATATTTTGAAAATATTTCGCATTAGAGATGACAGAAAATATCGATATATTTTAGGCGTTAAATCGATATTTTAAGGTATTGATATATGTAAGATCAATCGATATTCTTGTACTTATATTGAAACAATATAAATGTAAAGCAATAAAATTTAATAGCATTTATCAAAAATGTCGTTTTTTAAACTTCAATATTTTTGGTTATTTAAAAATCGATAAATAAAAAATCTGATATTTTCGATAAATATATAATATCGTACTTTTCCCCTCTATATATGTAAATATATTCCCATTTCGTTATCCAAAATCTATGCTAGCTTTTAGCCTTAAGTCGATATTTAATATTTAAAACTAATATCCTAATAAATTAAATAACAAAAAATGAACTTATAACAAATTTAAAGTTTAAAATGTATTATAAAAATACAGACTTTCTGCCAGTGTACACAAAAATTAGGAGCGGGAATGAAGTTGAATATTTTGTATACTTTATTAGTTTGCCAGGGCAAGAGACCAGAAAAGAAATTGTTTTAAATTAATTTGCATGCCAGGACACAGAAGCCAAGCAAATTTGGAGTGGGGGGGGAGTGGAGGGCCGGGAAAAGGAAAATGGAAGAAAGCTAAGGAAAAGCGGCGGCTGACTTGGCTCATTAAGAATTTTACCCCTGGGAAAAGGGAGTATTTGAGGGTTTCCTTAGCATACTCTTCGTTTTTTGTTGGGATATTTAGTGGCTTAAGG
Source organism: Drosophila nikananu (assembly GCA_008042635.1). Lineage (NCBI taxonomy): Eukaryota > Metazoa > Arthropoda > Insecta > Diptera > Drosophilidae > Drosophila > Drosophila nikananu. The sequence goes on along the minus strand of VNJV01014212.1, from coordinate 72,565 downwards.
AAATGTCGGGGAAAATTAGAAACTATTTTATGTAGAATTATAAATAAGTTTCTTTAGTAAAAATACTGTATATGTGTAATTATATAAATCATTGTGGGGGATAAAAATAAGGCAGTCTTTATTTGTAGCTTCTATTTTGAAATAAAATAAATGTTCACAGTTCTGCGGTTAATAATTAAGCAACAAAAATCCATTTCAAATTACACATAATTATATTTTCAATATTTTAAATAAATTCCCTGTTGCATAGCTTAGCAGAACCCTTAAAATATATACGAAAAATGTAAGGTAATAAATCTGAATTCGAAATCAAATATGCACGCCCAGGACTCGCACTAATTAAATCTTGAAAGTACATAATTAAGCTAAGCTCGGGGTGAAATTCTACACCAAAAGTTTTCTCCAGGATTGGGTATATATTGCAGGGCATCGGGAGTTTCCCCACAATTTTCCATGCTATTAATTTTCGCCATCTTCTTGGTTCCACTTTCAATTTCACCTTTTCCGAAGCCGAAATTATGCTAAAAAAAGCAGCGAAAATCGAGGAAAATAAAGGAAAGGGAGAACCATAATGAATACTTTAATCCCATTGACGTTTAATCAAGAAAAGAGAAGAGCATTATGCGCAATTACAACGAAGAGGAAAGAAATGAAAATAGAATAAGAAAAATAGCTTCAGAAATCGTTAATAAATTTTCCTATTGGCCCGAAACCCATGAATTTCCAAAGACTCACTAAACACACCCAAAAAAAAAAAAAAAGCAAAGCAAATTGTTTACCTTGTGACCTTCTACGGGTAACCTGTTGATGATGAAAAACCCCGTCGAAAAAAAAACCAAATAAATAAATAAAAAACACACACACAAAAGAAGGCAGCGGAAACGGAGGGAAAGCAATGTTTAAAGCGCTTAATAAATAATCACATTTGCATTTTCACTTGTTGATTTTCCGTTGCCGGGACAATAAGAAAACAAGGAAAGCCAAAAAGGAAAATGCTGACTCTTTCTCTCCAGCCCAGTGGTGATGGTGGAACGAAGGCAGGAAGCCAAAGGACATTGAAATTAGCCAAGGACTCGAGTGCATTTTGTGCGTTGTCATTGGTAGGCTAAATAAATTGAAATTATACGATGTCAGCACAAAAGTGCTGCTAAAATCAGGGGAAAAATTCGTTGTTGGTTGGGGGAAAGTCAGAGGGGGGAGCAGGAGAAGGAAGCTTACTGAGATTGTGGGGACAATTGAAGGACGACGAGTGGCAGTCACAACATTGATGGGGCGGTTCTCAGCATGCATGATATCCTTAAAGCGCTCTCGGAATCCTTTAAAGAAAATACCCTTCGGTTAAGGTTGGTATTTCCATGAAAAATGTAAAGCCAAAGATTTTCCGGCGGCTTTTCTAATAAAGCGTTTTTTCGGCAACTTCTACTACATTTTATAATTAAAACTGCAAATTGAACTAATTCATTGAATAAAATTGTACAAATTAATTGAATAAATTACAAATAAAATTAAACAATTAAATCGAGTTTGTAAAATAAAATATACAAGCTAAAATTTGTTATTTATAAATATATATCTCAGTTCTATAGTTTACAAATTTAAGAAACAAAAAATATATATTTCTTGCAATCTCCTTTTAAAAATGAGACAAAAAACCAAAACTTAACAATATCTGTTTCTAAATTGTTTTATTTATTATTATTTGTATATATAAATAACCCGTATTAATTTATTGAATAGTATCTTTATAAGCAGTATCATATTTAGCTGTATTCTCATAACTACATAAGACTATTGTTTATCTATATTCAGCCTTAATTAATTTATGGAATCTCTACAATAACTACATAATTTGCTGGCATACTTTAGAGATTTCCCGAAACTGGACTTGATGGTAAAACTTTGGCTCCCAAAAGGAACCCAAGCCACATGGCAATTTATTCTAATTCCACCTTTAATGTTATTATTTTTTGCCCCTACATCTGTTCTTCTTGCCAAACAAAAAAAAAAAAGGTAAACCAAGGAAAAAAACAAAGAGAAACGAAAAAGCGAAATGAAGTTTTGGAGGGCAGCGTGGAAAATGCGTTTAATTGTGGGTAACAATGGGATGCCAAGGGTTCAAGGGTCTCAGCACCTGTGGCATAAATTTGGAGCCCCGAATATGCCCTGGCCCCTACCCGGCTTCCCCTCCATATTCACCCAATGATTCCCTCTCCGAATGTTAGAATTTCCCTGGCATAATGTTTGTGTATGGACAGATTTATGCTGAGTATGCGTAACATTTGCTTGCAAATATTTCGGCAGCGACAGCATTTTTTTACCCACTCCCCCCGCCCCACGCTGTCTGCTCTCCTTAATTTCTCCCTAATTTTTCCCAAAAATTTTCTTCTTCTTCTTCTTCTTCTGCCCCACTTTCCCACCACTCTCACTGGATATTACCTCAACTTCATCTGTTCCGGCAAAAGCCAAACATTAAATCACTTAAAATGCCAGTCCAAGCCCTGGACAAACATGCACCGAGAGAAAAAAGGCAAAGGCAGGCAGGGAAGGCAGGGAAGGCAGGGAAAGCAGGGAAAGCTGGAAAAGCAGGGAAAACTGGGAAAGTAGAGAAAGAGAGGGAGGGTAAAAGAGCCGCCCGAGGGCTTGCGGTTTTGCTTGGCGCTAAGAACTTCAGGAATTTTTCGCACCCCCCAAACCTTGCCGTCGCTCTTCTCTTCCTCAAGTGGGCTTTCTCCCTCTTTTGTACTATTTATCTATATATATATATATATATTATATATATATATTCTTACATATATATTTTGTCCTGTTTTTCCTGGCATTTTGACATTCAACGATGGCATTCTCATAAGAATAAGCTTGCTGTGTTCTTTTCTGTTTCTCCTTTCATTGGGTCCTCGGATATTCACTATTATTTATCACGTCATTTAATTTAAAGAAAACAATTAAATGAAACCTAGATAAATAACAAAAGGGTTTTTCAAATAATACAGTTTACCTTTAATTTGTTAAAAAACAGAAAAAAGGGACAACCATTTTATATTCATTTGTTTTCTCTCAGTTGGAAAATTATTCAGGCTTTGTTTGCCTTTTCCACCTATTTTTCCCGTTAAAACCTTCTAAGGACCAATTTTGGCGACCCAAATAAATCTCCATATTTGTGCATATATTTTCCTTAGTTTTTGTTTTTTTTTTTTTTTTTGGGTTCAAAGGGTTTGTTGATATATTTATTCTTGTATTTTTTATGACATATTTTTGCAAACTGAAGTGAAGCGAGAAAACTCAATTATAAATTTGTGATACCAGTGTAAAATGTTAAATATGTGGTAAATATTTTTTTTTACTGTATTTTTAGAGTGTTTTAGTCAAAAACCAATATATTTTCCTTTTACTGCCACGCAGAGAGTGCTGTATGCAAATAATGGCTAAGTGTTGTGTGACCTCTGCCTCTAACCTTAATGGTATTTGGACACCGAAAAAACTTATGGGTACAAAAATGATGGATACAAAATTATAAGTACAGAAAATGTAGATACAAAAATTACAGGTACAAAAATATGGTTACAAATATGTGTAGTAATGCATAACTGATAATTAAATAATATAATTTAATTCATTCATTGATTTATAATTTGATTTATATTATTATTATAAAATGTACATAGGTACAAAAATTACAGGTACAATAATATGGGTACAAAACTGATAATTAAATACTATACTTTTATTTATTCATTAATTTATATATAGATTTATATATTTTTTTCAATTTACATTTATTTAATTACAACTTCAACTGCTTAAACTTAAAAGCAAAAAAGCAAAAACAAAAATGCCATCTATAATAAATAATTCCAAGACATTGCCAAACTAGTAAAAAGCTCACTTTAAATTATTAAAACTTACAAAACAAAATCAAATCCTTTAGTAGCAAAATTAAAAAGTTAAAACTCAGATTCTTCCTCAGTGAAGTACTGTTTGTGTAGCCTAATTTCTGTTTTGGTTTTCATATTTTATTTATGTTAAAATTTGTTTATATAAATTATATAAATTTTTATATGTATAAATATTTTTTTTTTTTTTTGGTTCTGGCACTTTCCTGCACTAATAAGCCGGGGGCCACACACAATTCCGGGGAGGTCGGAGGCGGAAATTTAAACAATGAACTGCCAAGCCCATTAATATTACTTTAGGGCACTCGCAACTTTGACTTGGCCGCTGGTGTTTGCAGCCAGTTCTTGTAATTGTTGTTACGGCTGCTGCCTGTATTTTGACTTGGTCTCTTTGTTTATTTCTTTTTTTTTTTTTTGTTTGTTTGCCTTGTCGCAGAGGAGCCAACAAACCCACAAAAGCGGCACAAGAAGTCGAAGTAACAGCGGCCACGTTTAAAGTCACCAGCGTATTTTTCTCCCTATTTTATGTTCTTTATGTTTACGCTGTAAAGTTCACAAGTCGAAAGTTTTTTGGGGGGCAGTAAAAAACGGAGGCGAAATATTGTCGATTTTATGGGTAGCTTTAAACTATCGAGGTGTTTCTTTAACATTTTTTATGAGAAGAAACTTCTTTACGATTTTTTTTTTGTCGTTTTTCTAATGATGTTATGAAGGCTTTTCATTAAGGTTTAGGTTTTTATAAATCATAATATTTGGTTTTGTAATAAACACAATTTTAGATATAATTTTAAAATATTTATACATTTTATTTATAAAATAAATAAGTGAATATCAAATTTCGAATGATTTTATAAAGCTTTTTACTTGTTTAAGTTCTTGCCAGAATGATTTAGAAATTTGTTTTTGAAAAAACATTTGGAATATATATTTGAAATATGTATTCAAAAAGCATTTATATTTTATTTGTTTTTGTTTTTTATTTGTTTAATGCCTAATATAAATAAATTACTCATTATTTATTTTAATGATATTATAAAATCTGATTACTTGTTTAATTGTTGCCAGCACTATTCACAAATCATTGTATTTGTTTTTCTAATAAGGAATATTTAAAAACAATTGTACGATATTAAAGATATTTATTTTCAATATAAAAAACAGGCTTCTGTATTTGTATTTCATACAAAAAAACTCACAATTGAAATCAAATCCTACGCTGCACTGATTTCTAGCCAAAATGAAAAATGTTCCGAGACAACTTTTGAATTATTTACATTTTCCAAAACATAATGTGGGAAATTCATAATTCTGTCAAATTGAATTCCATTGGCAAGCGAAAGCCCGAAAAGACATTTTCCCTGGGATTTTCGCAGGCGAGAGGCAGGGATAGGGGTAGGGGTAGGAGAAGTCAAAAACAAAACAGAGTGAAGGGAAAACAAAAGTTTTTCCTTGCCAGAACAGGGACAAGGAAGCAGCGGGGTTTGAAACAAAGTTATTATTACTTTAATTTTGTGAGTCAGTTGAGTTGCGTTGAGCGTCAAAGTTTTTGGTTTTCTGGGGTTTTCCTTTTTTTATTTTTCGGTTGCTCTGCGATTTGTCTTTGCCCAAAGTCGGCCCCACAACACAAAAAAAAAAATAAATAAAACCGAAAGCCCCCGTATATTTACCATCATCATCCTCTTGCCCCCAAAACACTCTTCAATCTCAGCTATCCAGTTTCCGTTTTTGTTTCTTTTTTAAATTAAAAAGTTACCCGAGTTCCAAAGAAAATGAGTTCGGTTTTTGGGAAAATTTTCGAGCGCCCCCCCCCCCCCTTTCCGGTAAAGCCACTTTTGGAAAAAAGTTGCTGCCCTTGCACGGTAACAGGTATATCAAAAAAATATATATATTTTACAAAAAGAACATTTTTTATAAAGACTTATCTACGAAAAAAAGGTTTAAATATTTTTGAAAGAGAAATTTCGAAAATAAATGTTAAAAATGAAGCTTATTATGAAAAATTACCTTGCAAATTGTCTAAGTCTGTAAATAGAAACAATAAACCATACCAAAATTTTACCAACATTAAATGTATATATATTACAATAAATATATACATTTATGCAATATCCCTTGCAATAGTTTTCATATTTTTCAAATATTTATTTTCAGTGCAGCAACACTGTATTTTCATGTGTGGATGTTTCTGGGGTTTCTCTTTTCTCTTTTTTTTCGGTTGTTGTTGCTGTCTGAAGTTTAATATGTTCCCCAAGGGCCTCATTAGTGGCTCCCCCCTGACGGTGGTTATCCGCCCTTCACAACCAATCCCCCACCTTCCTAGAATTTTCCATTTTCCTCTAGTTTTCCCCTAGTGTCCTCCTCTTCGGTCACCTAATATAAAAACATTTGCTTTACACTATTTGACAACGTTTTCTGTTTGGAAATCTTTTTTTTTTTTCTTGTTTCGAGGTTTGTTTTCCACGGATTTGTGTTGATTGAACAAACCCCATCCAATAAAGAGGAAAAATTGTACCGAAAAATAAAAGAGAATAATAGATAAATAAGGGAAGGCAAGAATGAACATTGTCGGCCAAATTGCCGTCGATTCAACTTTAAAGTGTAGGCCCTCTAATGGGTATTATTATGGGATTACTTTGCTATAATCGAGAGCGAGATGAAAGGGGGTTTGGAAAAGAAGAGCTTCTCGTTAAGAGAAGAGAAAAAAAATAGAGGCTTGTGGAAAGTTTTTGCGCCTCTGGGGAAAACCTCAACTCGTTCCTTGGGGCTCGCTTGGAGCATTTTTTAGATTGGTTATAAGTTGTCTGGGACTTGACTTTAATTTAATTATAAATGGTGATATATTAGTGGGGATTAATAGGAAATATATGGTTAAAATAGAACAAAATAGACTTGACAAAGCTACTTATACATAGAATTGTAGTTGTGTTAATACACTTTTTATTGGACACAGTTTTGTGCTTTTAGTAATAGTTATCGAAGGTCACAATTAATTACGTTTCTTACTAATATTTTTTTTCTCGTAGACTTGATTTATTAGGCTTTTATTTATTACATTCAAAATTTTATTTATTAAATATTTTATTTAAGATTAAATAACTAGCAAGCTAAAAACCAAACAGTGTAAAATGAAGAGTTAATTAACACAAACACAATAGGGCGTATACGTAATTTTTATGGAACGTAATATACGTCTGCGTAATTTCGCTAAATCTAGAATTACATATAGGTATTTTTTTAAGCTGACATTACGTATACATAATTTAACTGATGCTGCGTTACGTATACGTAATTTCAATAAATTTAAAATTACGTATACGCACCGTTGATAAAGCTGACATTGCGTATACGTAATAAAGTGCATTAAAGTAGTTTATAAAAAATTATATTTTCACCAAAGAAATTTTACAAAAGACATCTAGGTAACTGCCATAAATTCTGAACATTCTGAATGTATTTTAGAATTGTTTATATTACTTTTAATAAATTAAAAATTGAAATACGTATTGAACATGTAATTTGAAATCGTAATTTTCTTAAATATTCCCATAAGTATTCCAACATCCTCAGCTTATAATATAATATTCCAAACATACGACTCTTAAGGTTCCCCGCATTCAACCAGTGGACAATCTTTGTATCTTTAATTTCAAATAAATAAATTAACAATTCAATGAATTCACCCAATGGGTTAATAATGCCCAGCAAATTTTCTGTGAATGACCTTGCCAACTACTCAATGTGAATAGTCCCTAAATAATTTTTTGGTGGCATCTTTTCGCTTTATTTTATTTTTTTTTTTTGAGAAAAGAATCCTCGGGAAGGCTACATCCGGCTGGGTAACAGATACATATGTATGTTCTCCAGAAATATATATATATATATATATAGAGATATGTATATATGCTAATGCCTTGATTACAATTTCACTAATGGCGCCAATTTGTTGTTGCCGCCGCCGAAGCAACGGAAGTAGCGCCCAAAAGAAAGCGCCCAATGAAAGAAGCAACAAAAGGCAGGCAGGAAAGGAAGGGAAAGACGGCTGCAGAGACAACGTCGTCGTAAAAAGAAGAAGGCAAAGCCCATAAAGTAGCAAAAACCGAAGACGCCAGGTCTCCGAAAAAAAAAGAGTACAACCAGCAAAAAAAAAAAAAAAAAGTACTAAAAATAAAGGAAGGGAAGACTGAAAGCGAAATGATGCCAGAGCTTCGGTTAAGTAACCAGGAGGACCCTTGCCGCGTAGGGTGGGCCTTCGTCTTCCTCTTTTTTGTTGTATTTTTTTGATCCTGCAGATACGAAATACAAATGCGATACGGCAGGAACGCCACCAAAAAACGGCCAAAAGCTCTCATGTGTTGTTTGTGTGGTAGGCCACAAAAAAGTCTGCACAAAAGTCACTCCACAACGGCACTCAAAATATCAACTCAACTCAGAACTTGAGAATTTTAAGAGCTCTCAAGAAGAATATAATAATCACTCAACTCAAGTGTACAAATTTAATGGACACCATGGTTTTTTGAAGGCTCATCATTGTGCATCACTATTAGCTAAAGGTTTTTAATTGAATTTTTGGTTTATTTAGTTTATTTATTAATCGGTTTTGTGTGGCTAATATAATCGAAAAACAATTAACATTTATCGATTATTTTTCAATAAAATGCAATTTAATTCGATATTTAATAAAATAATAATATAAAGTATAATAACAACTATACTGTAAACATCTTTGACAAAAAACTGGAGATATAAGTCAAAATTTTAGCTTTGCGATGCATGTTCGATGAATAGATTTTCTGTTTGATCTATCGGACAAATAAAATCAGAAAATAATTGTCATTTATCGATCACTTATTGATATTAATATATTAACATTGAAAGCGATTTGTTTTTATATTTAAAATAAAGATATAATATGATATTTTTGTTGATTTATCATATCGGATTGATATATGAATCAACCTGATATATACAGTTACCTTTAAGCTTACAGCGTTATTATAAAAAATATATTTCCATTTCAAGTTGCACGAACTAATGATTAATACTAATTGATGCATTGTTCCTATTCAAAAATATCTCCAAAGCTAATATCTTATTAAAAAAAACATAATTTAACAGCTAAATTTAATTTTTATATATTAATTCTTGGTGAAATTCGTGAGACTGTAAATTTCAAGCCCTCAAAATATTCCTTTTCAAAGAAACTCAACTAGATTCTTGCTCGTTAATCAGCTCAGGTAAGTGAGCATACTATCTCTTCCTCGCTTCCTTACTCAATTTTTCTCTATCAAAAGAGAGAGACTAACGAAATCTCTCTCTCACTCTCTCTCTCTTGTCTCGGAATATGTTTTCATCTCTCCATTGTGAGAGTCTGGCTCCATGTGCGTCCCTGCTTTTTGCGAGTAACCCTCTACTTTTTTTTCTGTTGTGTACGATTTTCCCTCAAAACAACAGAAAATCGCTCAATGAGCATTTTCTCTCTCCCAACGCAGGCGCTTTTCTCGAGCGGCAATAAAATTCAATAAAAATAAGGCGGCTGGCTGGTTTAGAGAGGAGAAAAGAAGAACTGGGCGAAAAATGTTTGCCGACAGCGACCAGCCTCTGGCCTTCTTCTTCTTATTATTGTTGTTGCCCAACCCAGGTTTTTCACGTACGCATCTACCTCAACCTTTCTCTTTTTCCCCCTGTCGGGAAAACAGCTGCGGCCCCTCAAAGTAGGCAGTACGAGTTTTCTTCTTTTTTTTTTTTTTTTTTTTGCAAACCCTCACAGAAATTTCAACGAGCTGAGAATTTTTAATTGCTTCGGTTTCGGGAGTTTGCTAGCTGTTGTTGTTGTTTTTCCACCGCGTGGGTAAGTAGGGGGGGGTGTGTGGAGTGAGGAAGGGTGGTTTGAGGGGTGGTGTTTGCTGGTGGGAGGGAGTGCGTGCGAGAGAAGGTCACTTACCTTTTGTCTCCTCTCGATTTGCTCCTTCTTTCTGTTCTCCGCAAAAACGCCGCCTGGCAAAAACTTTTTTCGCTTGTTTGCTTGTTTGTTTTTGTTTGGTTATTTTTTTATATTTTTATTACATTTTCGGCACTTCATTTTGGCATATTTTTAACTAAGCCTTGTAGCTTGTTTTTATGTGGAAAATATTATGTTTTAGTTTCGTCTGCTCTTGCTTTTTATGATTAACTTTATTTATATATATTTTTGGGTTGTATAATTTTAGCACTGTGTATTTGTATTTATTATTACTTTTTGTTTAAATTTATTGTGATTTTTTTTTGCACGACTTATTTATGATATTTTTCTCACACTTTTTTCACACAAACACAATTTTGCACAGACACAAACTAGAAAAAAAAAAACGTAAGATAAATATTTCTAATGGCTGCTTTTTATATTTTTTAATATAAAATATTGCTTGAATATTGCTTAGAGCTTGCGGTTTTCTTTTATTTTGTATATATTTTTTTCGTGGATTATTTTCGCCAGTTAATCAGCGTTTTCTTTTGATTTTTGTCAACGGATGCTTCTCCAGCATGCTGTGCCTGCTGCTGTAGCCAAAGAAAACTGCCTCTTGCTTTTCCGCGTTATATTTTTGTTGTTGTTTGGCTTTTCCCTCATCTTTTGGGTTGCTTCTCCGTTTTTGTTGTTGTTTTTTTAGTGGCCATTTGCTACTGCTGCTGCTGCTGCTACTGCTACTGCTGCTGCTGCTGCTGCTGCTGGTTTTGCAGCTTGTTCTTCTTCTGCGGCCTGCATTTGTTGTTGTTTCGTCTCTTTTCCGCCTCTTTGCTCTTTTGCCAGCGTTGTGCCCCCGCTTCCGCTGCTCCCCCCCCCCTGGTACGCTTTGCAAGGGGGAAAAGTGCGCAGCCGTCGCTCTGAGCGCCGCTCTTTTCCGCCAGCAACTCAAAATTCTCAAACTCAAACTGAAAACTCACCTCAAACCTTTCTCGAGAGATGCGACTCAAAGTCTCGGCCTCCCTCGCTGCTGCTGCTGCTGCTGCCACCTCCTCCTCGTAGTTTTTTTGTTGTTTTATTTTTTTATCAGCTTCCGTTGGCTTATCGCAAAAATTTCTGATTTCTGATTAGCACAAGTCACAGAAAAAAAAAACAAAAAAAAAATGAACAAAATTTGTTTAGATATTTTATGCGTTGCTTTCTCGTTTGGTTTTTTTTTTATTTTGTATTATTATTTGTTTGGTTTTAAAACATTTGTCAAACACTTGCGTATATTTGTTATGTTTTTTATTTAACGTTATTCAGCGCTGTAAATAAATTATAAAATGTAATAGAATTATATTAGATATACGTTTACCGGAGACCTTAAATTGGTAACTCTTTATGCTTCAAGATTTTATATTTATTATTAAAATAAAATTGAAAACCTGTTGTGCTATTATTTCACAAGAACTTTTAATAAAGACTTTTTTAAATATCCTAGCAAATATGTTTTTAGTTTTAAAGTATAACTTTTATGTTAATTAATTACCTAATTTTCTTGATAATTTCTACTCTTTTACTTTTAGTTTTTTAATAAAACCTCTTCGACATTTTTCTTTTCTTCTCCTTAAATATTTATATTTATTGTTTTTATTCATATTTATTAATTTTAAAAGGTTTAAATTAAACCTAAATATTGAGCAAATATATATCTTTAGTTCTTGAACCTTAATTTCATGTTAATTAATTATCTAATTTTCTTAATAATTTTAACATTATTAAATTAAACTTTTTCATAAAGACTTTTTAATTTCTTTTTTCTTTAATTAATTTTATTTGTTTTTTTCTACAAATTTAATTTTTTTATTAATTTGTTTTAAGAGTTTAGTTTAAAATTATTTTAAGTAAATATATTTAGTGCTGGAGTCTTAATTTTTGTCTGTTAATTAAGTCTTCTAGGTAATTTCCTAATAATTTCCACACTATTACTTTTAGGTTTTAAAAAAAAGATTTCTTCATTTCTGTCTTTCTTTTTTCTTTTATTATTTCAGAGAAAAACTCTACAATTTATTTTTAAAGTTTAATTAAAAATAAAAAGCATAATTCCAACAAATAAATCTTTAGTTTTTCAGCATTAGTTTCTAATTTAATAAAGCGTTTTTCCAATTTTCCCAATAATCTTAACACTTATTTATGTCAAATTCTAATGAAACTTTCTAACTTGTTTTCATACCCTTGCAGGGTATTACTATTCGTTCATCTTAGTGAGAATGCACTGTGTAAATACATACATATGTATATATATATTTATTAAACAACATTCACCCGCACAGAGATAGAGCTGGAGAGATATAGCTTATCGGTTGCTAAGACCCCAGTTTTATTGTTATCGTTTATATTGTTTATATATTTCTTTATTTCAAATTTAATGTTTTATTTTATTAATTAATTTCTTCTCTTTTTTAAGCTTAAAATCGGTTTTTGTAGAAAAAATTTCGCGATCGCGTTTCAAATGCGATTCGTGCGCGTTTCGCGTGCGCTTTGCCGGCGCCTTTTGTCGCTGCCACGAGATGTGCGATGTGATGAGAGGATCGCTCATGCACAACGCGCCAAAATCAACTGAACTCGCGACTGAACCGAACTGAACGGCAGAATTGAATAAACTGAATGGCCCGCAGTCTCCCCCGCCAGCCACTCGCCCTGGAAGCCGTTGGAAGCTGAATTGGAAATAGAAAATATAGAACGGCGGCGATGGGAAAGCGCGATAGAGACGAGACGAGACGAGACGCGGTGAGAGGCGAGCGGGCGGTTTTAATCGTGCACGCAAAAAAGTCATAATAAAAATTGAGAAACGAAAATGGAAAAGCGAAACTGAAAATTCAAAAAAATTAAGCAAAGGAAAATCACAGAGCTAAAATATTAGTGTTTAATTAAAACGGGTCCAGAGATTGTTAGGAATTAATTAAAAGAAGAGAAAGAAGAAAGTGCTAGGTAATTACAAAATGTAACTAAGAAAATCCGTTTATATAATTTAATAAATTTAATAAATTCTTCTAAGCTAAATAATAAAACGTATTTCTTTCAAATACCCTAATAATTAACCCAATAAAATGTTTAAATATAGTTTTGTAATTTCCATATTTTATTTCCCCTAGTTAAAATAGAAAACCCCTCCTTGAAATCCCATTCAAAATGTTTCAATTTTAAGTACAAACAAAAAAGGAAAAACATTGGAGGCATTACTGGTAGTAAAAACAAACAAAAAATCGAAAAGGAAACAAACATTCAACGAAATCAAGAGATCACAGCCAAAGATCACAAAATATGTAAATTCCAAGAACCAATAGATCACAGGAAATATATATGCATACACATACTATACCATATATACAAAATAAATCCCCAATCAACAAATATAAAACCTAAATATTGACACAATTCAAGTTCACTTATCATCAATCAATCAAGAAACTCAAACTATTTAAGCAAATACCCCTCATAATTGATTGATTAACTAAAGTGGGGAACTACTCTAGTTGAAGCAGAGCCCCCTTACTACTCTATGGTTAAATATAATTAAATCAAAAGTGTCCTCAATACAACCTGAACGATCTCCGTTGTTATCACCTTATATAGAAGATAAAATCAGCTATCAGATAAAGGCCCTGCATCTAATGATCATTAGAGAACATAATAGAACATTTCTAGATAACTTTATCAAAGATACAGAGATAACTTTATCTGGAGAACGATCTTATAACTGATATTCAAAGGTATTAGACTTGGAAAATATTAGAATTAATTTTCAAGGGAAGTTATATACTTAGGTAACATATCAGAAATAATAATACAACTTATCCAAGAACTTCCTAAAACAGAACTAATTTGAAAGGGAGAAGATTGACACAAGTCATCTTTGAATTTCTTAAGAATTTTCATAAAATCAAACACATTTACACATAGCCTGTTCCGTCTTCAAATCAATCTTGATTGTCACTTATTATATGCAACTTGATGATCACAATCACGATCATAGCGATCACGAGCTTCACTCTTATTTGATTTTATTGCAGGCTTTCCCTCCAACCCCACCGATCTTTGAATTGACAAAATACATTTATTTATTGCTGCTGCTGCTGCTGCCGCCACGGTTGCCGTTCTGTCGTTATTATTATTGTTATTGTTATTGTTATTGCTGTTGATATTACTTATTATAATTGCAATTAAAGCGAGTGAGCGATTGAGCGCCGCCAGTAAATAAACAGTTAGCCACAAACTCGCCCGGGGTGATTCCCAATCGGAATACCGAGCACCGAACCTCGAACAGAACCGAACCGGCAACGGTGCCCGACTGAGGCCCAATCTCGATTCCCGCCGCCATCGAACCCCATCGGAAGTGTACGTGCATACGTACATAGTACGTGGTTAGGTGCTCTACACTACGTGCGTGCGTACGTACTCTCGAGGTAATGGAGGCGGAAAAGAACCTCTTCTCTGCTGTTGGATTTCAAATCCTCCCAAATGCCACGAAAAGTGTAGCTTAAGCGTTTCGCAGTGCATGAGTAGGAGGGACTTCTTTAGGGATTTTGGGGACACCTTTTCCATATTTTGATATGAGATATTAACAAATCTTATATTTCTGAAGGAACTATATATCACTATATATTTGGCAATTTTAGCAGAGTTTTAGTTGCTCCTTTAAATCTATGAGAAATTTTAACATAGTTCTAGGTGCTCCTTTAGTGTTCTAGTCATTTTAGAGTCACTTTTTCTATGGAATCATATAATAAAGTACCACATCTTCCATTTTTAAGAGAGGATAGGCTTAATAAAAATATCACTACATAGTTTCAGGTGCTCTATTAAATCCATGGACATTTTTAGCATAGTTGTAGGGTGCTCCTTAAAATCTATTGAAATTTCTACTGCTTCTTGTGACGAAAAAATAAATTTTAAAAATAATTCATTTATATTAAGAATATTATTATTTCTCAGTTTAAAAAAAAAGGAATTTAATATTTCAATATAATAATAAGTAATATGAATAAGTATGACTAATATACTTTTCAGGTTTGCTTATAAATATTAACAAATAATAAATATACCTAAATAAATAATATTCTTACTTAGTTACCATTCAGGAAATTATTCCAAATACCTGACATATTTTATTCTATTTCTCATGGCCTTCCCTATTGGTTGGCATTAAATAAATATTTCTCATATCTTATCAATTTACCAAACATATCACTTTAAGCACGGCTATCAGACTGTTATTAAGTGGTATTAACTCAAAATGTAATAAAGTGATAAATAAATAAATTAAAGTTCTAGCTTTTGGCTAGCTTAACTGGGCAAATTCATTGTTGAAACGAACTTAATCGAGGCACAATAAAATATCAATTATGAGCTTCAATATTCAATAACAAAATCAACTTAAGAGTTCAAGTAAAAAATGTAAAATACGAATTATGAATTAATTAATAATAATAAATATATAAAAAATAATAAATTAATTAAAATGTATATAAAAATGCAAGTCCCTTAATATTCTTCTTTAAAGTTTCGCTTTAGTGCATCGCAGAAATTGTGCTGCACTTTTGTTGCCATTGACGTTGTTAACGATTTTCAAATAGCGCGCGGTAGTTGGCACACCCTCTCCCCTGACCCTACCCCCCCACATCAACCCACCACCACCCCTTTTAGTGTCGTCATTAGCAACGTTGCCGGCAAAAAAAAAAAAAACAAAAAAAAAATATTGTTATTTCTGTTGTTTGTTTGACTTTCGCCTCGTCTCGTTCGGTTTTCGTTTTTGGTTTTTGTTTGCCCCTCCGCTGCTCTATCAGTGGAACTTCTGCACATTTTGATAAGAACACCCCCTCCCCGCCACGACCCCCTATTTTTTATATTTTTCCTATTTCGTCTCTAGCTACTACACGTTAATTTATCGCAATCGTTTTTGGAAATCGGTCAGTTAATGCCCGCGGGGCTGACCACATGGCTCATTACCAAATTGGAGCAAGTTGTGCAGGGGGAGGAAAGGCGAAGACCTGGCCCAAAGGGGGCGGGGCATTGGGCTGATAAGGGCTACCTATGAAAAATGCCTTTAAATAGGTGAAATTTCAGATTTTAACGGATGAATTTCAACTGGAAAGGTCAGTTTTTTCATTTTTGTTTATATTCAAATTCAAATCAGATTTATTCTCAGGACTTTCTATAAATTAAATTCAATAAAATATTGGATTAAAAAGTAATTCGTTTCAAATGAACTACAAACGGAATTCAAAACAAATGTAGTTTCTTGTACAATTTCTTTTAAGCTTTCCTATGAGCTATATAGTTTTATTTGTGTATTTTTTATATATTTATAATTAAAAAATCTGCCTGAAATTAAGAATTAAAAAAGACTATATCTAAGCATCGGCAATGATAAATATAAAAGCCCTAACATCTTGGCCTCATTTATTCAAATTATATCACATTCTAATGTGATTTTAAATAAATCACATTTTCTTGATTTTGGATACACATTCCTTTAATTATATATATACCTGCACATGTGTTCAATAAAAACTATGTATATATTCGAAAAAATAAAATAGATATTGAAAATATATAATGGCTATAAGGTGGCTACAAATTTAGATGCTATAAATATTAATTTTGGTTCAATATATTTCCAAAATATATATAAATTATATGAAAAGTTCTTGGATATGCTTGATTCTCCTTCCTTTAAAATAAATACATCTTTAGTTATTTGGTTAAATATTTCTTCTCTGTTAATTCCCTTGAAACTCTTGGAGTGCACTTCCTAATTTCCCGATCGCCTGAATTTATCCAAACCGTTTTTGTTCTATATATTTCCATTCCATTTATCTCTTTTGGCTCACCTTTGCACCAAAAACAACACTCCATCCTCTTCAGATTCAACCGAGTGTGACATTTGATTGGATTTTCGCGTATATTTCATTTTATTTATTTGTTGCTTTTTCGCTTTTTGTTATTTTTGATTTCGATTCGCGTATAAAATTCGATATATATATACATATATGCACACACATATATGTATGTAGGTATGCAAAGAGCTCTGCGCAGCAGATATAAAATATTTGCACACAGCCACATGTATTGGCTATATCATTATAGATATAATTCCCACATATCGATGATATATGCGCTACACGTTTGTTTTTGTTGTTATGGACTAAATGCGTCAATTAAATATAAAAAGGAATAATAAATGAAATATAGAAATGTAGATACAGATTCAAAACCGAGAGCCACAAAGATCACAGCTCTTTGGCATCTCCTATCTGGGGGAATTATAAATAAATTATAAATTCTCAATGACACCATAAATTGGAATATCTTTCAGGTGCACACACGAAACAGTCGAAAAAGTCGAAAAAGTCGGAAAAGTCGGATAGCCGAAAGGAAAATAAATACAAATTATTGCATATCGACGACGCGTTAAAAGATTTAGTACCGAAATACTCAACAAGCAGCAGCTGAGCCTAATCCACCGATCCTCACGGAATCCACATACAATCGTCCTATAACATATATATACACATATTCTAATCTCTGCGTATGTTTAATTTATTTGCAATTTTGGGACTCGGATTTTTACGAGCCTCTTTAATGACATTTCGCTGAATTCGGCGTTGGGAGTGCGAGAAATATATATGGGGAACCTTATGGACGGGACCTCTACATCGAGGGGGTGGCAGCTGTCTAGCTTGTTACGTGCCTCATTAAGAATTTTTGGTTTTTAATTGACAAAACAACGCAAGCCAAAGCGAAAATAAGACACTAAAATTCGAATTTGATTTCGTTTATTATAAATTTCCAATGCTTTCTGACGGCTCATTAAATTTGACTTTTCGCCACAATATATATGCCAGGGTCAAAAAAGAACACCCAAAACGATCAGGAAATTTATTTATGTGAAGAATTTCCGGGTGAGAATTAAGTTTCTGGGGTGGCAATTTTTAAATATGGTAAGTCCGGAGATATTTTTGCATGCCTGAGATTTATGTTTAAATTTATTTAGAGAACTGAAAGAAGCTAATCTTTATTGCATGTTTATTTATTTTGTAAAGACTTTTAAGCCCCCATTTAATTAAAACAACTTTAGTCTTCTATATTAAGTAAAAAATTCCTTAGAAAATAAATTGTTTCGCATACTTTCTGGCTTAATTTGATAAACAATATAAAATGGGAATTTTAGTCGAAAATTGTTATCCCACACCAAAATTGTTAATATATTTTTTCCTAGTATAACATTAAGATAAATTCCTGATAGTTTGTATTTTTAGCTATTAGGAATTATCTTAGAATATAGAATATTTTCAAAGGTTTTTACTATGACTGCCCCTAGAAACTGTACATATCAAATTTGTATATCCTTGCAGGGTATTATAATTTTAGTCAAATGGTTGCAACACAGTGAAGGAGTCATTTCCGACCCTATAAATCATATATATTCTTGATCAGCATCAAAAACCGAGTCGATCTAGCCGTGTCTGGTTGAATAAAAAAGTTTAAAATAATATCGAAATTTTTAAGGGGTTTAATTGTTAAAAGTGTAACAAAAAAAATTTAAAAAAAATTAATTTTAAAATAAAATGAAATTTAATAAGCAGTTTTGTTAGCCATATAAAAACTAAGTCAGAACTGTTTTCCAAATTCAAATTAATGTATTTTTAGCTTAGTTATTATATTTTTAAACTTTAATTTGCCCAAAAATTGTCTTTTAAAATGTTCTTCAACATATTTGTATCAGAGATATAGACATTTTATATTATTAAAGAATTTCGGTTTTAAATGTATGCAAATCTTATGATGATATCATATAACTGCTATAGAAACGATCTTTACATGTAGAGGAAAATTCAAAACTGTGAATTTATAATATGTATAAATGACTAACATAATTCCTGTTAGTTTTTCTTTTCATTTAATCAGATTGTATTTAATTATAATGCTCCAATTGTATGCTGCAAGGGTATACAAACTTCTACGTAGGGATATTTTTAAATTAAGAAATAAATAAGATAATATTTAATAACATTAATAAAGGGCAACTAAATCCTTTTTAATGAATCATACACACGCATAAACATTACTAAATCATTGTGAAATTATTGAAGAACAAAAACCAATTGAATTTTATATACACAAATAATGACCATGGAAATTGGAACATCTTGGCCACATTTGTTATATACCAATATATTCCATCTCGATCTCCATTCTTCGTTCCTTCCCTTCCGATCGCCGGCTGCCAATTTAATTTAATTTATTTGTGCCTCACTCTTATTTATTTGTCCATTCGCTGCGACTTGTTCAAATCATTTTGTTGTCATCTCTTCGCTTATTTATTAGCACCATTCCGCCAAGTGGATGGCACCGATCTCTCTCTGATTCTCACTCTCCCTCTCTATATATCTCCCATTTTGTATTTAATATTTGTTTAATAAAAAGGAATACTATAAGAACTGATTAAGTAACAGCCTGACAGCCTATCAGATTTATTACAATTTATTGTAAGCAGAAGCAACAGGGTCAAGCTAAATTTTTTTACTATTCTTGGAAACCGATTTAAAACTGTTTTAAAGCTTTTATTTATTATTTAAATTGGTTCATTTTTATGTTGGAATCATTATTTTATTAAGCTTTGCATTATTATTATTATTATTTAGAGAAAGGAAGCAACAGGGTTTTGCCGCTTGAGGTTATATATTTTAGGGAATAACTGTATTTTTACAATGCATGTTTCTTTAACAAATTTATTTTTGGGGTCGAAGCAACTGGAATTAATTAATAATTTAAACTCATTTCTCTGCTGTGCGAGCTTATATTTTATTTTAATTATTTTGCCTTTATCGCAATTTTGTTACCTATTTTCTGTTAATTGTTTTTTTAGTTTTGCTTTGCATTTTGGTTTATATTATTTTTTACACTGTCAAAAAAATTATAACAAATTCCACGCGGCGTTTTTCTTTTTTATTTTGTTGCTTGCGAGCAAGATGGCGCGTTGCCGCGTTTTTACCGTTGGACCGCTGTTAGTACCGTTATTCCGTTCGTTTCGTTATTTGGCTGCCGCGCGATTTTCAACGACGATTCGTCCTGGTCGACGACATGCGTGCAAATAACGGTAGAAACGCCGACCGACACCGACAACGCTGCTCTGTGCCATGGCGCAACACGAATAGGAAAAGTCTCGTCGGCTGCCGAATAATTCGGGTTTTAGACCATTAACGTGCGGCGTGTTTGCATGCTAACAGGAAAATTCTAAGCCCCTGTGTGTGAGCAGTGACAAGGTTTAAATTTTTATTTCATTAAATTAATTAATTTAATATCTTTAATTTTAATTTTAAATGCCTATTTCTTGTAATAAACTACGGGGGAAAAATATTTTGTTTGGGATTAAACCACGTACCTTCTACGGGTTAATCAACACACCCTGCTGCCGTTTCAGTCGCACGTATTAGGCCGAGCCTTTTCGCTTAACAGAACATTCTTTGGCGGCGAGACCACCTTATGCTTTTTGGGCCATGAATGTGCCGGCGCCGACGTCGCTGCCGGCTCGGTTGTAAGTCCCCCTTCCAGCTGTCAGAAGTGGGGGAGTGCAAAAGGCCATTGAGTTTCGACTCAAAACAAGTTGGAAGCAATTTTATTGAGTGAGTGTTTACCGTTTGCAGACTCACTAAGTCGCCTTCTGAGTACCTGTCTCCTCGAAGAATAGCTGCAGTAGGCTGGCCTTCAGCAGCTGATCGCCATCCAGTCGCTCCACACCCTTCCAGTGAAGCAGTGCCGGAATACCTGACACAGAATACGGCGGATTGCGGAAGCTATTCTCCTTGTCCATCCAAAAGGCACGATCGCCCACATCCACCACCAAAATAATGCAATCCGCAGGCGCGTTGTCGCGAAAGGCCGTCATGATGGTCTCCTCGGCTGAACAGAATAATTAATTAATAATAACATTAGCATTTCTTGTAAATGGCAGGCACTATTTGACACCTGCACCTGAACCTGTGGCCAATGAAAGATAAGCGGCACTTTGGCACTTACCCTCCACACAGTCCGGACACCAACTCAGCCCCTGCTTGTCCTTCTCGCCATAGAAGTATATGTAGATGGGCACCTTCTTCTTGTCGTTCGCCTTGAGGAGATTCTCCATCTCCTTGAATCCCTTTGCCGGCACGTATTCAGGCATTTTTCCTTTTTATTTCCAATCCAGAAAATATGAGTGTGATCGCCGGCTTTTCTGCTGATTAAAAATCCCAAAAAAGGCGCGAAATCCCACAGAAAAGTCGCTTAAATCGCGGCATCTGGGCAGACTAGAACGCTTGAAACCGCACTGCCTGGCAACGCAATGCCAAATGTTCTGTTTTAATAAGTTAAATAAATAAAGTAAACTGACAATCGACAAGAATCTTTCTTCTTTTTGATAGCTTTTCCCTTGCAGCTTGACAAAAAACAACGAAAAATAGCAAATAAAAATATCGCATATTGCGATATTTGGGCAACTAAAATATCACGATAAAAATACATAATTTTCAAAAAAAAATATCGATATATTGATATTTTGATATATTATTATTATATTAAAAGCTCAAAGCGCTGGCCTGGCGTAAAAGCTCATATTGTCGTCAACCATTTCCAGACTTCCAGCTAGATAAAAAATATCGAAAGATATAAAATAAAAATATCGCAATATCGGGGGGAGTAATTTGAACAATTTTCAAATTGTGGGTCTATTAATTCATAAATATTAATTAATTAATGCATTTTTTTATCTGAATTTAAAAATTGAAATGGCTTTTTAAATGAATTTTCGGAAGTACAATGAAAAATGAATGAATTAGCAATCTTTGAGAATTTTTGCTTAATCAGAAATAAACTTGACCCATTTTTGTCGGTTCTCACAACTTGAACTTCATTGAGGGTCGCCAAGAGCCCAAAGAACTTGAAGAAACAGTAGCAAAAGACATAAACAACTTGAAAAACTGCAAGCCAAGTGAAAAATGGTTTATAAAATGCTTGGCACAAATGGCAAAAGTAATTAGTGTGTCTGAAAGAACAACATGGGTAAGATGCCACAAGAAGCTTTAATGATTTAAATCAGAGATTATATATAATTATATTAAACATTAATACAAATTGTACTCCATAATTCCAGCTGTCTTCAGGAACTCCTTGCTGATCTTTGTGCTTCTGCTAGCCCTCCATTTGGAGCAGGCCTCGAAAATCGCCTACAAAAAGCCGCTTTATGGCAAGAGCAACTACATAAAGGAGAAGAAATTAAGGAGTAAGGGACTCAAGGTTGAGACAACCACAGCTACTACCACCACCAGCAGCACCACCGAGGAAGATTGGCCTTCGGCGGTTGAATTTGTGATTGTGTCCACAACGCCTAGGAGCGAGTTGGAAGCCAGTGAGGAAGCACTGTGTAATAGTACCAGTAGCACCATTAAAACGGCCACAGCTATGTCGGTGGAGACATCATCGACCAAATCCGGAGATGTGTCCTCCAAAGCAGTAGAAGCATTCAATCACACCACCATGCCGATGAGCACCACCACGTCCAGTACGTTGATTAATACGCTTCCTTCGCCACCGATGCCAGGTCCCGCCTTGATGGTGGCTTCACCGATCATTCCCGATAATCACCCAGTGCCCTGCACCTGTGGTGTTTTCCTCTCCTCGCAAATTCCAAATGGTTTGCCCACGGCTCCATTGATCAACCAGGAGCTGGATCGGATGTTCCCCTGCAATGCCATTGGTCGCAAACAGTGTCAAACCAAATGCCTGGAAGCGGTGAGTATTAAGGATTAATTCGATATCCAACCCATTTTATAGAAAAAAATTGATTTATTTGGAAAAAATTCATGAAATTGGCAAACTTTTAAAAATTATGTTCTCGATTTTTATGTCTCTTCAAGGAATTCGATATTTTCAATTTATTTTAATTTAATATGTATAGTTTCAACATCATTTTGCTGATCGAAAGGATTGAAATAATTTTTTAGTCACCTCTTAATTATAAATATATTTACAGATTGTTCAACACCTGCCCAATTCCGCAAACATTGTTTGCTCCGCTTTGGGCCACGATTGCCACAAGGAGCGCGCCTATTTGTTCATCAAAAACTGTCACAACCAATGGGTTAATACCAATCTGCAGGCGGGCAGGGAATACTGTTGTCGCGGCGGTGTTCCCTACCGCTGTCCTTTAATGGGTTAATGCGTTGAGAATCAATAAATTGAATAACAAAATCCAATTCTTTGAATTTTAAATTAAAATGGGTATAGAAAGCTATTTCTTTCAAAATTTGAAATTGAATTTTTGAAATTTGTAGCCAAGCTTGCAACCAAAAGCTCAGCAGAAATATCGTATGTGGTTTGGGACAAGGGAAAAAGTTATTTTTACAAATCAAGAAGGAGTAAAAAAAAAAATTCTGAAAAATATTATTTCTTAACTGTATAATTATATATATATATATACTTTTCAAAAATAATCAATTTTAAAATATGATATATTTAAAAAAATATATCGATATATTAACTTACTTCTCCCATCCCTATAACCAAGGCGGTGAATTCGATTGTTTTCCGCCACACGTCCATCTGTCAGCTAATTGAAGTAAATTTACAACTAAAACATCTTTATTCGAACCAGCTAGGCGAGTGTGTGCTACATTCGCCACTTGATTGTGTTATCAATCGGACGCAAAAACAAAAGCCGCGTTTAAAAAATTAAAACGTGCTCGCTCACAACTACCAGTGCAAGTGCAGCAGGCAGTGCAAAACAAAAATACGACAACTTTGCAAGGAATTTTCGGGTGCGTGTGAAAGAGAGATGCAGCTATAAAAGTTTAGGGATTTTTTATAAATATATACTTAACTTTGCAATTCCCAAGGGACTCCAATTATATCCGCAATTGCGTGTTTGTTATTGTTATTGTGTGTCTTAAGAACAAAAACCGGTTCCAAGTTCACTCTGAACTTTATACACGTGCTTACGCACGCATACATATGATAGGTACTCCTCACACACACGCAAGCCGAGAAGCGAAAAGAATCGAGTGACAGAGACTACCGTGTCTGTCCATCTCCCTTTATCTACGTAAACAAACCATCAATAGCAATAACAGAAAATTAAACCGCTTGATAAGCACCGTTGTCAACCATTCCCAATCAGTTTTCCGTTGCGCTCGCTATTCGTCTTGTTGATGTTGTTCGTGCCGGGCAACATGTTGCCAGACGGCCGCCGACTCAGCTTGAGTGGGAGTGGGACAGAGACAGGGGATGTGCCGGCTTGCGGGCTTTTCTCTCAGCTTGGTCTCGTTGTATAAACTGAGAATTGGAAAAGAGAGAGGAGGAGGAAGGGGCAAAACACATGTTGCTTTTGTGGCGTGTATTTATTTATTTATTTTATTTTTATATTATTGGACTTTCAAATTGAAAAGGAATATTCCGGTTTTAGAGTGTGCTTGCAATTAATTTAAATTGATAAGTAAAGGAATGAGAATAATCTCTTGGTTGATGGGGTTGTAAAAATCTTTTCTAAATATTAATTAAGTCTTGAAATTTTGGAAGTAAATCTGAAAATTCCAGAACTTTTACTTTAAATTACAGAAATTTAAGAATTCAAATATGGGACTGATAAATTATTTATTTAACAATTTAATTTGATAATTTGTTCATTAGTTGTACTTCTAGTTCCAGCTTGTTGATATTGAAATTTTAAATTCTGGAGATTATAGTTTTTAAATTAAGCTTTTAATACGTACTAAATTTTAAATTTTATAAAAATTTTAAAGCTTGATTATTTTTCCTAATTTTGGTCACAGAAAACATTTTGGATCTTTTAACTCATTTAAAATTCAAGCCAAAAATATGATTCAAAAATGTTATATCCTTAAAAGCAAAAATGTGCAGCTAAAAATATGAATTTTAATATTTTAGTGCATACTTTTGGGACTTTGATTTAACATTAAAATATATATTTAAATTATTATTATCAAAATATTATTAATAATCTCGAATTATTCAGTGTGGAAATGTAGAACTCGTACATTAATTTCTATATTAAAAGGTTTGTTTGTAAATAAGCAGAAAATCCTGGCCCTCAAAACCATCTTTAACTGCGTTGCAAGTTCCATTCATAGTCAACAAATATTTATTTGAACGTCACTTGATTTCTCATTCTGAAGCCCCCTCGAAAATAGGATGACACCAATGACCAATATCAATTTGCAGAAATATTTACCTACTCCAATTACACTTCTGACTAATGCCAAATGGCAAGGCTTCTCGATTCCCACAGCTTTAACTCATTAATTAAAGACTCTCGAGTGGGGGGAATGTCGCTATCAGCGAAGTGACATTATGTGTAGCCTTCGCAGAGTAGATCCACTTGGCTGATAACACAACTGTGCTTCTCCCTACAGAAACGCACCTGCAGAGAGACAGAATGCCGTCCGAAGAGTGTTACCTGGTGCTGGAGGATGGCACCGTCATGGCCGGCACCCCCTTTGGCCACATTCCCCCGGCCACTGATGGTGGTGGTAGCGGTGATGTCGGCGGCGAGGTGGTCTTCCAAACCGGCATGGTTGGCTACACGGAAGCCCTCACGGATCGCTCGTATAGCGGCCAGATTCTGGTGCTGACCTATCCACTTATTGGAAACTATGGCGTACCATCGCCGGACGATGTGGACGAGCACGGTCTGCCCCGGCACTTTGAGTGGCTGGGGGGCGCGGTCCAGGCCAGCGCTTTAGTGGTCGGCGAAGTGGCCGACATGTCGTGGCATTGGCGCACCTGGAAGACGCTGCCCCGCTGGCTGGAGCAGCACAAGGTGCCCGGTATCAGTGGCATCGATACGAGGGCCCTAACCAAGAAGCTGCGCGAACAGGGCAGCCTGCTGGGCAGGATTGTGTACACCAAACAACCGAAAGCTGGACTGCCCAACAAGTCCAGTTTTGTGGATCCCAATACCAGGAATTTGGCCTTGGAGTGCAGTGTGAGGGAGCGGCGAGTGTTTGGCAATACCGAGGGCAAGGGTCCCCGCATCGCTATCATGGATTGTGGCCTGAAGCTTAACCAACTGCGCTGCCTGCTGGATCGTGGCGCCTCGGTAGTGCTGCTCCCTTGGACTGCCCGTCTGCAGGACGAGCAGTTCGATGCCCTCTTTCTGTCCAACGGTCCTGGAAACCCAGAAAGTTGTGACGAGATTGTTCAACAGGTGAGGCAGAGAGCCTCGGTTCCTCAATTTAATCTATAATCCCTGCCTTCTTCCCTTCCTAAGCTGCGTCAAGTGCTGGAGAGTGGATGCAATAAGCCGGTCTTTGGCATTTGTTTGGGACACCAGCTGCTGGCAAAGGCCATCGGCTGCTCCACCTACAAGATGAAGTACGGCAACAGAGGCCACAACTTGCCCTGCCTGCACCGCGCCACCGGACGCTGCCTGATGACCTCCCAGAATCACGGATATGCCGTGGATCTGGAGCAACTGCCCGCCGACTGGTCGGAGCTGTTCGTGAATGCCAATGATGGCACCAACGAGGGCATTGTGCATGCCACCAAGCCCTACTTTTCGGTTCAGTTCCATCCGGAGCATCATGCCGGACCCCAGGACACCGAGTTCCTGTTCGATGTGTTCCTGGAGAGCATACAGCGACGGGATGTGACCATACCGCAGCTGATTGAGCAGCGATTGAAGCCAACTGGCCAACTGCCCGCAGAGCTAACACCGAAGCCGCGCAAGGTGCTGATTCTGGGCTCCGGTGGCCTGTCCATCGGCCAGGCCGGGGAGTTTGATTACTCCGGTTCGCAGGCCATCAAGGCCATGCGGGAGTCCAACATCCAAACGGTGCTGATCAATCCGAATATAGCCACGGTCCAGACCTCGAAGGGTATGGCGGACAAGTGCTACTTTCTGCCCCTGACACCGCACTATGTGGAGCAGGTCATCAAGTCGGAGCGCCCGAACGGTGTCCTCCTCACCTTCGGCGGCCAGACGGCGCTCAACTGCGGCGTGGAACTGGAGCGGGCCGGCGTCTTCTCCAAGTACAACGTACGCATCCTGGGCACGCCCATTCAGTCCATTATCGAGACGGAGGATCGCAAGCTATTCGCGGATCGTGTGAACGAGATTGGGGAGCAGGTGGCACCCTCCGAAGCAGTATACTCGGTGGCCGAGGCTCTGGAGGCAGCCCAACGCTTGGGTTACCCCGTCATGGCCAGGGCCGCCTTCTCGCTGGGCGGCTTGGGCTCTGGCTTTGCGAACAACGAACAGGAGCTGCAGAGCCTGGCCCAGCAGGCGCTGGCCCATTCGAGCCAACTGATTGTGGACAAGTCCCTCAAGGGCTGGAAGGAGGTGGAGTACGAGGTGGTACGCGACGCGTATGACAACTGCATCACCGTCTGCAACATGGAGAACTTTGATCCGCTGGGCATACACACCGGCGAGAGTATTGTGGTGGCGCCGTCGCAAACCCTTTCGGATCGCGAGTACCAGATGCTCCGGAGCACCGCCCTCAAGGTGATCCGTCACTTTGGCGTCGTCGGTGAGTGCAACATCCAGTACGCCCTGTGCCCGCACTCGGAGCAGTACTACATCATCGAGGTGAACGCCAGGCTGTCGCGAAGCTCGGCCCTGGCCAGCAAGGCCACCGGCTATCCGCTGGCCTATGTGGCCGCCAAGCTGGCCCTGGGTCTGCCGCTGCCCGAGATTAAAAACTCGGTGACGGGCAATACGACGGCCTGCTTTGAGCCATCGCTGGACTATTGTGTGGTGAAGATACCACGCTGGGATCTGGCCAAGTTTGTGCGCGTAAGCAAGCACATTGGCAGCTCCATGAAGAGCGTCGGCGAGGTGATGGCCATCGGCCGGAGCTTTGAGGAGGCCTTCCAGAAGGCCCTGCGCATGGTGGACAGCGATGTGCTGGGCTTTGACCCGGATGTGGTAACCGTGGAACAGGAGCAATTGGACGAGCAGCTGTCGGAGCCCACAGATCGGCGACCCTTTGTCCTGGCCGCCGCCCTGCAGCATGGCTTGTGCATCCAGGAGCTGCATAGACTCACCAAGATCGATTGCTGGTTCCTGGAAAAGCTGGAGCGGATCATTAGGCTGAGCGTGGAGCTCACCCGTGCGGGCAGCCAGATGCGGCCCGAGTTGCTGCTGCGGGCCAAGCGTTCGGGCTTCTCGGACAAACAGATAGCCAAGGCGTGCAAGAGCACAGAGCTGGCGGTGCGCCATCAGCGACAGGAGTTGGGAATCCGGCCGCATGTCAAGCAGATCGATACGGTGGCCGGCGAGTGGCCGGCGAGCACCAATTACCTCTACAATACCTACAATGGCAGCGAGCACGACGTGACCTTCCCCGGCGGCCACACCATTGTAGTCGGCTCGGGCGTCTATCGGATTGGTTCGTCCGTGGAGTTCGATTGGTGCGCCGTCGGCTGCCTGCGGGAACTGAGGAAGCTGCAACGCCCCACGATCATGATCAACTACAACCCGGAGACGGTGTCCACCGACTACGATATGTGCGATCGCCTGTACTTCGAGGAGATTAGCTTCGAGGTGGTCATGGACATATACGAGATGGAGTCCAGTGACGGCATCATCCTCTCCATGGGCGGACAGTTGCCCAACAACATTGCCATGGATCTGCATCGCCAGCAGGCGAAGGTTCTGGGCACATCACCGGAATCGATTGATTGCGCCGAGAATCGCTTCAAGTTCTCCCGCATGCTCGACCGCAAGGGCATCCTGCAGCCGCGCTGGAAGGAGCTGACCAATCTGCAGTCCGCCATCGAGTTCTGCGAGGAGGTGGGCTACCCGTGCCTGGTCAGGCCATCGTATGTCCTCTCCGGCGCCGCCATGAATGTGGCCTATTCGAACCAGGATCTGGAGACCTATCTGAATGCCGCCTCCGAGGTGAGCCGCGAACATCCGGTGGTCATATCGAAGTTCCTCACGGAGGCCAAGGAGATCGATGTCGATGCCGTGGCCGCCGATGGACAGATCTTGTGCATGGCCGTTTCGGAGCATGTGGAGAATGCCGGTGTCCATTCCGGTGATGCCACGCTGGTGACACCGCCGCAGGATCTCAATGCCGAGACCTTGGAGGCCATCAAACGGATCACCTGTGATCTGGCCAGCGTCCTGGATGTCACGGGACCCTTCAACATGCAGCTGATAGCCAAGAACAACGAACTGAAGGTCATTGAGTGCAATGTCCGCGTCTCGCGTTCGTTCCCCTTTGTCTCCAAGACCCTGGACCATGACTTTGTGGCCACCGCCACGAGGGCCATTGTCGGACTCGATGTGGAGCCGCTGGACGTGCTCCATGGCGTGGGCAAGGTGGGCGTAAAGGTGCCACAGTTTAGCTTCTCGCGACTGGCCGGCGCCGATGTGCAGCTGGGCGTGGAAATGGCCTCCACCGGGGAGGTGGCCTGCTTCGGGGACAACAGGTACGAGGCCTATCTGAAGGCCATGATGTCCACCGGATTTCAGATACCGAAGAATGCCGTGCTTCTGTCCATAGGCAGCTTCAAGGTGGGTTTTCTATATTGTATTCTCTTTCTGGAATTTTTCTATATTTACATTTATTATTATTATAAACCTCTTGCAGCACAAAATGGAACTGCTGCCTTCGATTCGGGATCTGGCCAAGATGGGCTACAAACTATATGCTTCCATGGGCACCGGCGACTTTTATGCCGAGCACGGCGTTGATGTGAGTAAAGCTAGTCTAGGAATTACTTAACGAGAGCTCAAATCAGGCTCAAAGGCTTCCAGAAAGTGTGCTAAAAAAAAGGTTTAAAGCAATTCATTTCCATCGATATATCCGTATAATTCAAATCGGTATATAAATCGATATTTTAAAGCTGTTATATATGTGCGATAAATCCATATTTTGTTTGATATATCGAACAAGGAGGGTTATAA
The DNA here is from genome assembly GCA_008042635.1 of Drosophila nikananu. NCBI lineage: Eukaryota > Metazoa > Arthropoda > Insecta > Diptera > Drosophilidae > Drosophila > Drosophila nikananu. Next base: position 42,783 of record VNJV01014212.1, on the reverse strand, counting down.
ATTGAACAACTTCTCGTATATATGCTACAAAAAGGTTGAAAGCAATGAATATATTCGTATAATTCAAATCGATATATAAATCGATATTTTAAAGCTGTGATATATGTGCGATAAATCGATATTTTGTTTGATATATCGCACAAGAAGAGTTACAAATTACACAACTTTTCGTATATATTGCGATGACATCTAAAACGCATTTAACGATAATTTTCGATATTCAAATGTCGAATTGTTACCGGTTACGATATTTTCTATATGATATTCATTGCCAGCGATTTATCATCTATCTTTTACTTGATTTAAAGTTTAAGTTTCTTGGGGATTACAAACTGATTTTAATTACTACAAATATTCTGTAATATTAGGTAATCCTTATCTCTTGGCAATTTCTTTAGCCTTATCCTTATCTAGCCTGTAATTACTTCTTATCAGCTTATCACTGGATCCTAGATTATAGCTTATATAGCTTCGATTATGTACAGTGGCCCTAGTTAAAGGCACCCTTGAGCTTCTGCGTTTTACTCTTGAGGATCACCTTGAGCTCCTCCCGCAAGGCCTCCGAGGGGGCCACCTTTTGGACCAGTTGCTCTGTGCGGCTGCTGATCGCCTCGAACTTGTTGGGATCCAGATTGAGACGCTGGATTAGGCCATTGAGCGAGAGCAGGTTGCCTTCCTCCTGGGGAGTTGGACTCTCCGTTTCCTGATCTTGATCTTCCTGCTCCGGGCCTTGGTCCTTGGGTTGTGTCACCTTCCTCTCCTCCTTGAGAGATGTGGGCTTATCCTTCACTTTTTCTTGGATTTCTGTGACAGCCTCTTCATCCCTGTGTGTGGGATTAGCCCTTAGGATGCCGCTCAACTTGATGTTGGCTGGATGGGGGGGATTCATGTGCCTGGCAAGGGGATCGGGCGAGTGGATCTGCACGACGTGATCAAGGAATTTTATGGATTTCCGGCGCACCGAGGGCGTGGACTGTGGAGTCTCCTCCTCAAACGGGAATCCCTCTCCGCTCACCAATGGAGTCCTGCTGCTGCTGCTGCTGCTGCTGCTGACCATCGCCTCCATGCTGCTGGCCGCCTGCTGCAGTTCCTGGATAAAGTGCTGGGCCTGCTGGGAGCAGCCCAGGTGCTGGTACAAGCGCAACAGCCGCTGGCCCTGCTCCAGGTAGAGCTGGGCATGGCCCCGATTCGCCAAGCGGATGGCACGGGCCAACATGGCCAGCAGATGGTCCAGCAGAAGCTCGAGGAGATTGCTGCGTCGCAGGATTTCCAGGCCGTTGTTGAGCTGCGGCTTCGCTGGCGCTTCCGGGCCGGACATCTCCGAGTTGGAGCGGGCCAGCAGCCGATGCAGATCGAGGGAGTCCAGCGAGGAGCGTCGCTCGTTGGCCTCCGACAACTGCCGCTGCAGGTGCCTTTGATTGGTGGCCCTCAGGAGCTGCGTCTTCCTGCGCAGCTTACCCCTCGAGCGTTCCTGGTGCTGGGCCAGGCCCAGGAGTCCACCCGCATCGGTGATGTCCGTCTTTCGGCGCGACACCTTCGACCTGTCCACCTCGAGTTCAAGAGCAGACTGCTCCCCCTCCTGCTTCTGCTTCTGCTTCGGCTCCTGCTCGTGGTCAGGGAATCCCTGACGCTGACGCGAGAACTTGCCCCACGCACACAGCTCCAGGTAATCCTGACTGCAGAGATTCCTCAACAGCCGCTTGTAGTCCAGCTGCGGATAAAAGTCCTTGGCATGCTGGCAACTCCTCAGCGCCTGGACCACATGCAGCAGCGGCTGCTCCGCAATGCCCGCCATCACGGTGCGCAGCTTCATCAGCGTGTCCTCCGGCACATGCTCGAAGAGATTGCGCCGCTCGATGAAGTAGTCGCTGAGATGCTTCCTCGCCAGGCAGGCGTCGAACGACCGAATGAATCGCACCAGCCGCTCGCCCAGGAACTCCTCCGGCCAGTCGTTGCTGTGCCGCTCGCACTGCCAAAAGAGATGCGCACGCAGCTGCTCCAGGAGCACAGGAGCACCGCCCGGCGGCTGGGCATCGGTGCTCTCCACGAATGTCTTGACGAGCAGCTTCATCAGCTGGAAGACCTTCAGCTGCATGGGCGTCAGGCAGTGTCGCTCCAGATACTGCTCCGCCTGGGGGAAGACGATCCGCCACTCTAGCTCCCGGAAGGGATTACGCGATCGCTTCGGGGCATAGCCCACTGGTACGACGTGGTAGCCAAAGGACCGGATGCGCTTCCTCATCTGCTCGGTGGGCCATTGGAACTGCTCGGCGGTGTGCAGATTGGTCAGTCTCGGCCTGGCCCTCAGGCCAAACTCGAAGGCGCAATCGGGCCACGCATGCGGCACATGGATGGCGGGCACGAGCTCCTCCCTGGCAGTGTAAACGCTGCAGCCGCGATAGGAGCCCGCGGCTAGCTGGGCACCACTGATGCCCAGCTGGTGGCCCAACTGCTGGCGGAGCAGCTCGCCAAAGTACAGCATGAATTGCTGCGAACTGAGGTAGCACTGCTGCAGCTGCTCGGCCTGGCATTGACGCAAAACCTGGACGGTCTCATAGCCGGCGGGTGGATAGCTACGATTCCTGTTCCCCCGCTGCTCGTCATCTTCCTGCTCTTCCTCTTCGCAGGAGGACGAATCCTCATCGTCATCGGTTTGCTCCAGTTCTGGCGGCAAACAGCTGGCCAAACGCCGGATGCAGCTCTCCGGCAGGACATTGCTCTCCAGGCTGTGGTTCCTGTGGTTCAAACGCAACTCCTCCAGGGGACGCGGTGTATTCAGCCTGGCCAGGTACACATGATCGTAGTCCCCCGAGCTGTAGCCCGAGGAGGAGGAGGAGGAGGTGGTGGACAGGGCATAGCCTGCATCCGCATAGACGCACTCCTCATCGCTGCTGCTGTTGGGTGGAATGGGTGAGCCCGGATTGCTGCTGCTACCACTACCGCTGATGATCGAGCGATCGCGTAGCTTGAGACGCACATAGCCCATCCAGCGGGTCTGCTCCATTAGCTCAACCAGCTCCGAGCTGCAGGGCGTTCGGCTGTAGTAGTCCGTCTCCAGAAGGACCTTGCACAGAGCCGACACAGTGTCATAGGTGGCGTCATGGGGTCGGGCCACGTCCACATTCTCAAAGACCACATACGTCACTGGCTTCTGCAGCGGCTGTGCCGGTGCCTTCGAAGAGCTGTAAGCGAGAGACGGAGTTGGAGAGGATCTAGGATCAAGGATCAAAACTCACTTGGTTTTAAACAACAAATTCCTGGCCACAGCCGCATCGATGGCCCCACTCTGCAGCAGGCTATGCTCCGCGCTCTGCCGCCTGGCCAGCAGTTCCGCATCCACCAGTCCCATTTCCGCCTCGAAGTGCGAAAAGAACTGAACGCCCAACAGCAGTTGATTCAACAGGAACGTGTGCAGCTCCCGGTCCAGCTGATCCAGCGTCCGCCGCTCCACCGTCCGCTGGAACTCATCGCGCTGCTGCTCCAATGTCCTGGCATACAGGGCGCTCACACATTCGGTGGCACTGCTGCCATTGCTGCCGCCCAGAAGGCGCAGTTGCAGGGCAAGATCCGGATGTGTTTTACCGCTGAGACGTTGTCGCCTTGGGATGGAGCCCGAAATGGAGCCGCCACCACCACTGCCGTTGGTGGCCCTCGTCCCACCCGATCCCCGCTTCCGGCGGTGCTTGCGACGAGCATTTCGTTTCTGCAACTTTTGGATTTGCCGCTGATGCTTCTCATCCTGCCGGCGACGCCACTGGAGACGCTGGCCGGGAATGGCCGCCTGCAAGGCATTCGGCGTACTGTCAGTATCGCCGCTGTGCTCCGCTTTCGACCAGGAGCAGCCCATGATTGATTCGCAACTGATAGTCGGCTCTCTCTGGTCTTGCCTGATAAAAACCGATAAGATCACGAATCGCTGTCTTGGCGATCAAATAATGACTTTCGCAATCTCTGCCTGATAACGCCTCAGACGATTGTCTCTTCCTTGGCACTGCTGCGCTTCCGGCTCCGGCTTCGGCACTGCTCCCTGCCTTCTGCCCTGCCACTTGGCTTTGGTTATGGGGCCCCTACTTTAGTGGTACTTTTGGGCCTCAACAAACGGAATTGAATTCCACTTTACAGTGGAAAATAATTAAATCAAATAATGATTCAAATAATTGGTAATTAATATCGGGACTCGAGTATTTCCCCAGAGGTTGATCTGGTTAGTAGTCAAGTGAAGCTAATTTCAGGCTGTGAGCAAGGTGGTCTTTGAGTTTCCAACCTTAGGTTTTCTATCAGTCGTCTGAATTTATCCACAAAAACCGATATTCAACTAAAATTGACAGGATATATCGATCCTGTATCGATAATTGAACGTTTGCATAAATGCAATAAATATATTCGATATTCTGTCTTTATTAATTAAAACAAATAAAATATAAAAAAAAATAATTTTAAATACATTTTTATTTCGATAATATAGATATTTCAAGGTTAAATTCGATATTTTTCGATATTTACAATGTTAATTTATGAAAGTTTGAAATCTATTAAATTTCAGTCTGTAATCCACTTTGATCTTTACGTTTCCAACCTTCGGGCTTTTATCAATCGTATGAATTAATCCACATAAACCGAGATTTAGCTAGGATTGTAAGAATATATCGATTCTGTATCGATAATTGCATGTTAGAAATGCGATAAATCTACATTCTTTCTTAGTTATTATTAGTAAATTGAAAGAAATAACAAATTTAAATACATTACAATTAAATAAATTATAAGTTATACACAACATTTAAATTAATTACAATTTTGTATCAAGTATTTTTCGATAATATACTTGTTGTAAGGTTAGGTACGATATTCTTCGATATTTATAAATTATGATTATGATATATCAATGTTTGTAATATTTTCGATATCATATTGAGAAAGATATTAGATAGATTCTAGATATATATTATATGAAACTTTCTCTCGATATACACTACTAATTAAATTTAAAAAAAACGTTCGAGATATAATTAAATAAATAAGAAACTACTAAAATATATAAAAATCATCCCTAGTACAATTTTCTGTATTTCCTCTTAGAGCCCTTTAAAGGCTTACTTTATAAACTCTTCGATTAAACTAAAAACTGAAATCATTAAGAAAATGTAAAAGCATGAAACCAAGAACCAACGTGCGCCTGTCTTTCTTCTTTTCTTTTTTATATTTGTTTCCCTTTTGTTTATTGCCTGTCGAACAAAAGACATGGAAAATCAATCCATAAATAGCTAGCGATATCTTTATTATGTGCTCTAAGCAAACAATTGATTCAAGTTGAAGATGACGCTTACAATTGGCCTTGGCGACGCCTTCTATACACATATTTTCCCTCAAATGATATGTGCCTATAATGGTATATCTCCTCTTTTAACTCTTGCAGGTGGAATCCGTGCAGTGGACATTCGACAAGACCACGCCCGATGACATCAATGGCGAACTGCGCCATTTGGCCGAGATTCTGGCCAACAAGCAATTCGACATGGTCATAAACCTGCCCATGAGCGGCGGGGGAGCCAGGCGGTGAGTAGTGCTACTGGTTAATATATTGTCCATATATTGTTTATAATCCATAAGCCAGAGATATCCAGAGATAAGTAAATGAACATTGGGGATGTAAGGAAGCTTAGCGATTGGGTGCAGAGAAGAGGATGTTTGCTGGGATCTTAGTTAATATTTTATTATTATTATTATTATTATTGAGAAATTAACACGTAATTAAAATTACGTGAAATTTGGAGTAGCTATAGCATCTGAAGGCCTTAAGCTAGTTGTATACATTTTTTGGTGTTATGTATGTACAAGTGGAGTTCTTAATTTAATATTGATGACTATGTAATAAAAATTTACAGGTAGCGTTGATGTTTATAAATATGATTGTTTATATTTATATTGTGTGGTAAAGTTTTGTATTTTAATATTATTATGAGTAATTCCTAATCATAATCATTCAATTCTTTTATTACATCCCATTTACCCATTTCCCCCACAGGGTTTCCTCGTTCATGACCCATGGCTATCGCACCCGCCGCCTGGCCGTCGACTACTCGATTCCCCTGGTTACCGACGTCAAGTGCACCAAGCTACTGGTGGAATCGATGCGAATGACCGGTGGCAAGCCGGTCATGAAGACCCACACGGACTGCATGACCTCGCGACGAATTGTCAAGCTGCCCGGCTTCATCGATGTCCATGTGCATCTCCGTGAGCCGGGGGCCACGCACAAGGAGGATTTCGCGAGCGGCACAGCTGCGGCTTTGGCCGGCGGTGTGACCCTCGTGTGCGCCATGCCCAATACGAATCCCTCGATCGTGGACCGCGAGACATTCGCACAGTTCCAGGAGCTGGCCAAGGCCGGTGCCCGCTGCGACTATGCCCTGTATGTGGGCGCCACGGATGGCAATTGGGGGCAGGTGCAGGAGCTGGCGACCCAGGCATGTGGCCTCAAGATGTATCTGAACGATACCTTTGGCACCCTGAAGCTGAGCGACATGAACGCCTGGCAGCGTCACCTCACCCACTGGCCCCGGAGGGCCCCAATCGTTTGCCATGCGGAAAGGCAAAGTACGGCGGCTGTCATCCTGATGGCCCACCTGCTGGACCGACCGGTGCACATCTGTCACGTGGCCAGGCGGGAGGAAATCCAGCTGATACGCGCCGCCAAGGAGAAGGGCATCAGGGTGACGTGCGAGGTCTGTCCGCACCATCTGTTCCTCAGCACCAAGGATGTGGAGCGCCTGGGCGAGGGCATGTCGGAGGTGAGACCCCTGCTCTGCTCACCCGACGACCAGGAGGCGCTGTGGGAGAACATGGACTACATCGATGTGTTCGCCACGGATCATGCGCCGCACACGCTGGCCGAGAAGCGTTCGGAGCGGCCGCCGCCCGGGTTCCCCGGTGTGGAGACCATACTGCCGCTCCTCCTGCAGGCCGTCCACGAGGGCCGGCTGACCCTGGAGGACATCAAGCGGAAGTTCCATCGCAACCCCAGGACCATCTTCAATCTGCCGGAACAGCCGCATACCTATATCGAGGTCGATTTGGACGAGGAGTGGACCATCACGGGCGGCGAAATGAAGAGCAAGTCGGGCTGGACGCCGTTCGAGGGCACCAAAATCAAGGGACGTGTGCATCGCGTCATCCTGCGCGGCGAGGTGGCCTTCATCGATGGCCAGGTGCTGGTGCAGCCCGGCTACGGCCAGAATGTGCGCCAGGCCAAGCTCGGACAGCTGCTGGCGGAGGGATCAGCCGCCACCCAGGATCACTTATTGCCCAGCGACAGCGATGCTAACGAGACATTTGCCCATCTCCTGACCAACGAGGGAGCCCATACCGCTGCCGGTGCCAAGGTACACTTTGTGGACGAAGCAAATAGCTCGAGCTTCCTGCGTCCGGTCTCACCATCGCCCCGCCTGCGCCTGGACTCTACCAGCAACACAACGCTCCGGGAGTACCTGCAGCGCACCACTCAGCCGGGGCAGGGGCCGGGTCAGCAGGGTGCCTCCAGTCCCAATCCCGTGGCCCACTCGCTGGTGGGCAAGCACATCCTGGCCGTGGACATGTTTAACAAGGAGCACCTGAACGACATCTTCAACTTGGCCCAACTGCTCAAGTCGCGGGTAACCAAGGATCGATCCGTCGACGAGCTGCTGCGCGGCAAGATTATGGCCAGCGTGTTCTATGAGGTGAGCACGCGGACGCAGTGCAGCTTTGCCGCCGCCATGCTGAGGCTGGGCGGGCGTGTGATCAGCATGGACCAGATCACCTCGTCGGTGAAGAAGGGCGAGACGCTGGAGGACAGCATCAAGGTGATGGCCAGCTATGCGGACGTCATGGTGCTGCGCCATCCCACACCGGGTTCTGTGGCGGTGAGTGGGAGTGGGATGGGGAAGGTCTAACCTGTTCGTGGCTCTAATTTCTCCAAGTTTCATTTCCATAGCGCGCTGCATCGTTCTCCCGGAAGCCCTTGATTAACGCCGGCGACGGCGTCGGCGAGCATCCGACCCAGGCACTCCTGGACATCTTTACCATTCGCGAGGAAATCGGCACAGTCAACGGTCTGACCATCACCATGGTGGGTGACCTGAAGAACGGACGCACCGTGCACTCGCTAGCCCGCCTCCTGACGCTCTACAACGTTACCCTGCAGTATGTGGCCCCGAATAGCCTGCAGATGCCCGACGAAATTAGCAAGTTTGTAGACCGGCGCGGCATTAAGCAGTTATTTTACTACCGTCTGGAGGAAGCCCTCCTCACCACGGATGTTTTGTATATGACGCGTATCCAGCGGGAGCGATTCGACAGCGAGGAGGAGTACCAGCGCGTAAGAATAACATTAGCATTGAGCTAATTGTAATTCTGCATATTTATTTGTGTATTTATTTATTTGTCTCGTTCAGTGCTGCGGACAGCTGATTGTGACGCCCAAGCTTATGACGCTGGCCAAGAAGCGCATGATCGTGATGCACCCATTGCCGCGCCTGGACGAGATTAGTCGCGACTTTGACTTAGATCCGAGGGCTGCCTACTTCCGGCAGGCAGAGTACGGAATGTATATACGCATGGCCCTGCTGGCCATGGTCGTGGGAAGCCGGAATACAGCTCTCTAAAAAGACAAAGGACCATCTCCCAATGACTCTCCCTCCGTTGTTTTTTTGTATATTATACATTTTTACAAATAAACCTACATATATATGGTTAAATTTCTTAATTGAAAAAACATTTTAATGGAAAGGTTAAAAGTAAATGATTTATTTATATATATATATACGTATAAATTAAAATTCTGGATTGCTAATGAAAGGCTTAGTACATAATCATTAATGATTGTATATGTACAATAATATGAAATGATACATCCATAGCTCGGAACTTTTTTTATATTTCTTTTATGTTTTTTGTTTAAAAATTTAACGGCCAAATTCCTATTGAAAATCCCGCTCGACTACCACTGAAATGTTTTCGCGTCATCTGGCAACGCTTTTTAACTCTCTAGTATTTTTGTCTCCTGTCTATCTCTCTCTTGCTCTGTGTCTCTCTTTTCTTGCTCTGTGTCTCTCTTCTCTTTCTCTCCGCATACTATTTCATACAGTATTATGTGGATTATATACTAAAGCGAATTTTTTTCAAAGTCGAGGCCGGTATTTTTGATTAGTGTGCAGCACAGTCACACTGATTTCTCGTTTTTAAAAACTTGCACACGTGCATTTGAAGACCGCCTTTATTCCCTTTATTTACTTCAGAAATTCGGGATATTTGGACAGCGGCAGACGAGCGCCCATAATTCAGGATGGTAAAGAAGAAAATAGACAACCGGATCCGGGTGATGATCGAGAACGGCGTGAAGCTGGGCCACCGCACCATGTTTATTGTAATCGGCGATAAGGCGCGCGACCAGGTGCCGATCCTATACGACATCCTGACGAAATCCACGGTAAAGGCCCGGCCCACAGTGCTGTGGTGCTACAAGAACAAGGACGAGGCCATTTCCAAGTAGGTTTCTATCTTGATTTGAATTTAAATTGGTTTTAATTGATGATGCGTTCTCCGTTTTCGTAGCCACGGCAAGAAGCGTGCCAAGAAGATAGCCGTGGGCAAGGTGGACGTTAACGAGGCGGATCTGTTCGATTCATTCCGAGTGGCCACCACCATCCATGGCCGATACTACTCGGAAACGCATGCGATTCTGGGACGAACATACGGCGTCTGTGTGCTGCAAGACTTTGAGGCATTAACGCCGAACCTCCTGGCCCGCACCGTGGAAACGGTGGAGGGTGGCGGCCTGATCGTCCTGCTGCTAAAGACCATGCAGTCGCTGAAGCAGCTCTACACGATGAGCATGGATGTGCACAAGCGTTACCGCACGGAGGCCCACCAAACGGTCACCTGCCGCTTTAACGAGCGGTTGATCCTGTCCCTGGCGGACTGCCAGCGCTGTCTGGTAGTCAACGACGACCTCACCGTATTGCCTTTGAGCTCCAAGACCATCAATGTGGCGCCCGTAAACGTAAGATTGAGAGTTTTCAAAGGAATTGGGGGGAATTTACTGAATTTACCTCAACTTTTTCAGCCCGATGGCGCAGGTCGCTCGCCCAACGATGCCAGCTTGAAGGAGCTTAAGGAGAGCCTGCTGAACGTACAGCCCGCCGGTGCCTTGGTGAATATCTGCAAGACCTACGACCAGGCAAATGCAGTGGCCCAGTTCATTGAGGCCCTGGTGGATAAGCAACTGAAGCCGCCCATGTCTCTGACGGCGGCCCGTGGCCGTGGCAAATCCGCTGCCCTGGGCCTGTCCATTGCCGCCGCCGTGGCCTTCGGCTATGTGAACGTCTATGTGACATCGCCGCATCCGGAGAATCTGATCACACTCTTCGAGTTCGTCCTGAAGGGCTTCGATGCGCTGGAGTATCAGGAGCATGCCGACTACACAATCATCCGCTCAACGAATGCCGAGTACAAGAAGGCCATCATAAGGATCAATATAACGAGGAGCAGCCGCCAGACGATACAGTATATAGCGCCCAGCGACACGCATCTGCTGAACGCCGCCGATCTGCTGCTGATCGACGAGGCGGCCGCCATACCCCTGCCGCTGGTCAAGAAGATGATCGGTCCGTATTTGGTGTTCATGGCGAGCACTATCAATGGCTACGAGGGCACCGGCAGATCCCTCAGCCTGAAGCTCATCTCCCAGCTGCAAAAGGACAACAATGCGAGGCCGCCGCTCAAGCTGGAGGAGTCGATCCGCTATCAGGAGAACGACGACATCGAGAAGTGGCTGATCAATCTTCTGTGCCTTGATGCCAGCACGGTGCCAGGCATTAGCTCCGGCTGTCCCACGCCCGATGCCTGTGAGCTGTACTATGTGGACAGGGACGCCCTGTTCTCGTACCACAAGGCAGCCGAGGCCTTCCTCCATCGGCTCGTCTCCATCTATGTGTCGTCGCACTACAAGAACACCCCGAATGACCTGCAGATGATGAGCGATGCACCGGCGCACCATCTGTTCTGCCTGCTGGGCCCGGTCCAGCGAATGGATGCACTGCCCGAGATCCTGGTGGTCATCCAGGTGGCGCTGGAGGGTCAGATATCGGCGCAGAGCATCAGCGACTCGCTGGGCAGGGGCAAGAAGGCGGCCGGTGACTTGATACCCTGGAATATAGCGGAGCAGTACGGAGATCGAGACTTCCCCAAGCTCGGCGGCGTGCGGATTGTGCGGGTAGCGACGCATCCCAACTACCAGCGAATGGGCTACGGCAAGCGGGCCATTCAGCTGCTCAAGGATTACTACGGCCATAAGTTCACCAATATCGATGATGTGCCTGGTGCTGCGAGCAAGGATACCAACGCCGGCATCGAGGAGGTGGAGGAGGAGCAGCTCAGCCTGCTCAAGGAGCAGATCCGACCCAGGAAACGCATACCCACGCTCCTGCAGCGCCTGCATGAACGCACCCCGGAATCTGTGGACTATATTGGCACCTCCTATGGCCTCACCTCGGAGCTGTTGAAGTTCTGGAAGGGCGCCGGCTTCGTGCCGGTGTATCTGAGCCAGAAATCCAACGAACTGACCGCCGAGCACAGCTGCATCATGCTGCACACCATCAGCGAGGGCTCCTGGCTGCCGCTCTATTTCCGGGACTTCAGGCGGCGAGCGCTCAAGCTCATGGGCAAGACGTTCCGGGAGTTCGAGACGAAACTGTGCCTGGCCCTGCTCAAGAACAAGATTGTGGAACAGTCGCCGCAGGCGGGGCACCTGGACAAGCCCATGCTGGACGTCTACTTTCTGCCGCACGATCTGCAGCGCCTGGAGAGTTATGCTCGCCAACAGTCCGAGTTCCGGCTGATCCTCGATCTGCTGACGGACATCGCTCAGCTGTACTTCCAGGGGCGGATCGAGGGGCTGCAGCTGGATCTGGTGCAGCAGGGCATCCTCCTGGCGGTGGGCATTCAGGGTAAATCAGTGGATGCCCTCGGCCTGGAGCTCAATATGCCGGGCAACCAGCTTTTGGCCAAGTTCTTCGATGCCATGAAGCGGTGCAATAAGTGCTTTAGGTCCATACTCGAGGACCACATCGAGGGCGGAATGCTGAGGGAGGCCGACCTGGCCACGGGCGAGGAACTGCAGCCTCTGAGCCTGTCCCTTGACAAGGAACTGGATCAGACAGCCCAGAAGCTGAGCAAGCAGCAGCGCAAGGAGCTAAAGCGACTGAAGGCCGAACAGCTGGACGAGTTCCAGATCAAGGGCAGCGAGGAGGACTGGTCCAAGGCCCTGCAAACCAATGGATCAGCATCGGCGGGCGGTGGCAGCGGGCTGCTCTCCGTCAAGAGGTAAATGTAATTATCATCATAAGCCCATTGGGATGAGTTTTGGGATGGATCCACACACTGGAGCACAGCAATTAACCCTGGCATTCTCTCTCTCTCTCTCTGTTTCGTTTCAGTGGCGTTAAGCGCTTGGACGGACCGATGGAACTGCCCGAGGACCGGGATCTGGCTGCACCGCTATCCAAAAAGAAAAAGAAGAACAATCCCAAGCTAAAACGCAATCAGGGGAAGTCCCTGATCTAGATGCATACATTGTTGTTTTTTTAGGGGGGAAAGAGAATGTAGTTTTTAATGCTATATAGAAAAGTACATACATTTCGTTATAAGCTCCGTTTGAAAATAAAACAAACACTTAACCGAACTATATCTTGATGGTGGGTGTGCCCACCTTGGCGGCAGCAGCGGCGGCTTTGCGGCGCTCCTTCAGGTCCTGGTAGCTGACTCCCGGCTCCTTGTGTGACTCGCGCACAAACTTCTTAACCTTGGCCTTCTTTCGGCTGACGGCCTTCGTCGTGGGCAGCATGTTGTTGCGCTGCAGCAGGTGGAAGCGGTCCTTCAGCAGGCTGCTCTCCGTCTTCACATTACGCAAATTGCCGGCTATATCCTCGGGCAGATTAACATCCACATCGGGCTCCTCGAACTTGTGCCGCCCCAGACGCTTGGGTTCGAACTTTGCCTTCTCGGCTCGCTGCTTGCGGCGCTTCTTCAGGTCGTTCAGGTCCTCCTCCTCGTCGTCCAACTCGTGGCGAATCGATTTGATGCTTTGGGGATGAGGATGAGGATTTCGATTGGATCATCGTTCGAGAAAATACATGCAAAAATAATAATCCTCACCGTATTAGATCTGCCGTCTGCTGCTTCAGCTTCCTCTTCAGTTCCGTTTGGCGCTGCAGCTCTTTCTGCTTGAGCTCCTTGCGGCGTGCCTGCTTGCTCTTCTTCTTGTTCTCGACTGGAGCATTGATCGTGTGATAGGGCTTTTCGGCATCCCGCTCCTCGTTCTCCTGCTCCTGCTCCAGCTCCTGCTCCTCATCATTCTCCTCATCCTCGATGCCCTGGCTCATTTCTTGCAGGTGACGCATGTCCCTCTCCTCGGGCGTCACCTTGGCGAACATGCTGGTGGTGACACGCTTCAGGTGCTGCTCTTTCTTGATAATGCCCTCCTCACGATCAACCACCTGATCAATGAGCGCCTGGTGATCCTCGGGCGAGGGATTGTAACTCATGCCCGGATGCGGCAGGTCGAATTTCCTACGAAAACGAGAGAGGGAAGGCCACTTTATAACCATTTTATGCCGCAATTACGACCTATTTTCATACTTGGCCCTGGTGGTCTTGTGGTGCAGACTGGCATGCGTCTTCACCACCTTCTTGCCAATATTTCCGGCTGTGTGAACGGCCAAATCCCGACTGATCCAACCCTTCTCGTCCTTCAATCCCGGTATCGCGTCCCGGAAATCCACCTCCTGCCAAATGTCCTTGTCGGCCACAACTTTCTTCTTCTTCTTGGCCTCCAGACGCTGCTCCAGCTTGGTGTAGTAAACCGCCCGATCGCTGTTGGCCTGACGATGACGCGGCTTGGTGGGATTACACACCTCCAGCTCAATGTTGCGGCCGTTCTTCTTCTGTTTGACGTGATTGCTGTGCGTTGGTTATTGGGAATTTTAGAAAATTGTATGTATTCGCCTGAGGATGGCAGCCGGGGCCCGGACCTACCGCTTTACTATGGGATCCTGGACCTTGGACGTGTTCTCCAATGCCTGATGGTTCCGCATCGGCTTTTTGGCATTCAGCTTCCTTTTCTGCTTCACACTCAGCACCGAAGCCTTGGCTTTCTGGGGCGTGGCATCCTCCACGAAGAGATCTTCATCCTTTTTGTCCGCAAACGACCTGTAATGGTATGGCAACTTGTCGTTGGGCTCCTGCTTGCGGCATTGTTTTGGTCAGCAACTAACCCGATGCGCTCCTCCTGGCGCTGGTCTTCCAGAAACTGCTCTACATCCTGGATATCTGTCTTGCGCCACGCGGATTTGTTCTTCTTCGAGATGCGCTTCCTCTTCGTCCCAGGCTCTACCGCAGTCATTTCTCCGGATTTTTGTATGAAATGCGAGAGAAACAACAAGTTCCCCACGTGCAATCTTCTGCCAGTGTTTTTCAACACTACACTGATTCGAACCGTACGAACACCAGAAACTCAGTGCTGAGAAGCGTTGGCATTGCACGTGTTGCCATACATGGTTGAAATTTAAACATTTTGGGATTTTTTGGGGAGAAAGCCAAATTTTCATATGGCAACACTGACTTCTACTTATTTGTTGTTTTCCTATTTTCCCAGTCGCGAAGTGCGTACATAAATATTAAATAGAGCGATATCTCGAAATCCAGACAAACTGGAGAAGTGGAAAAGAACGCGGAACTCCACCAAGAAGATGGATGAGCGAGGAGGCGGAGGTGCAGGCGGTGGGGGCGCGGGCGGCACTGGAGGATCAGCCACAACGGGCAACAACAAATCAGCTGCTGCAGCAGCTTCTTCGGCGGCGATGCCTGCTGATAAGCCATCGGTTTTGGAAGGTAAAGAAACTAAGAAAATAAACAAAGAAAGTGAAAAAAAGGAGAAAAGAGAAGAAGAAATATATACATAACTGTGAAATCGCACAGATACACATACGCCGTCTAATGCGGATTTATCATGTGTGTAATATGGGCGTTTTTTGCCTCCCCACACCCTCTCCGCTTGGCTGAATGATAAAGCGTAGCCCTTTGTCCTGTTCTAAAAATACAACTACGCATTAGCTTTGGCGCCAGGACTCACACACACACACACATATCTACCCAAAAGCAACGGCAAAGGTCCTGCGTTATTTTAGGGGTGGAGTGAGGGAGAGACACACTACGCTTTTGCCTATGTGCCTTGTTGTTTTCTGGTACGTGTGTGTGTGTGTTTAAGACCTGTTGCCCAAAAAAAAAAAAAAAAAACAAAATCTTGCTTATTAAACTAACCAAATGAAGCCCTAAAAATGCATCTATGCATCACGAAAACAACAATTGTTGCTGTTTTTTTTGCTTATGACAAATCAATACAAGTTGCAGCAATAAAAACTGCAACAACAACGCAATTTCACAATCACAACCACAAATTGCACTCGATTCCATTCACGGTGTTGAAAAATGTGTGTGGGTGAGTATGTGCAGATGAAGATCGAGAAGTTCTAGAATTCTAGCTGCATATTCTATATGTGTCTACATATGTACATATATCTAGTATCTCGAATTTCAGTTCTTGAGCCCGCATATCGAGTATCACTTTGGGGTGACGTGTTCCATATAAAACCTTTACCATTTACCGGCGATATCATCATCGGATGTTCATAGCCAAGGTGCACTCTATTATTTTTTAGGGTTTAGGTTTAATGGTGACAGTAGCAAAAGTACTCTATAATAGTACAAAGGAACAACTATTCCATTATTCTGTACAAGTTACTTTATTTTATTTAGATGTACGGTTTTGTATGGATTACTAAAGTATATTTACTTTAATTCTTCTTTTTTAATTTTTAAATTTATTTATTTAATTCAATTCGTCTATTCTTCTCCATTAAATATCATTTTAAACCTTGAAAAGTGTAAAATTAATTTAATATATATTCAATATAATTCTTGTATTCTTCTTTTTCTACATATTTATCAATGTGTTTATTCTGTTTTAATCTATGTTTAAAATACAACTCTAAATGTTGGAGCAAACACCAACATTAAAGAAAATTTACATTTGTTTTAATTGATTTACAATTGGTTAAGTTATAAATCATTAATTCAATACCCGTTTTTTTTTTAAAGACAGCAATTGATAATGCAAAAATATAAATAAAACCCTTGTCTTATCAATTGAGGTCTATTGAAAGTTTGTTTTATGCTGTGACTAAGTCCATCTGTCAGCGCAAACTTGACTTTGGTCTTGATCTCGTATGCCCTGAAAGCCAGATCTCTCTTATTTTATTTATTATAGAAAGAAGACCACAATTAGTCATCGTATTCATTTTCTAGCACAAAAAATTGTTATCAGAAGCAGAATGTTTTCAACACAAATTATACAAACATATTTGTATATACATATTATATTTATTTAAGGGGAAAACAAACAAGAAAGCTATCTAGGGAAAGCCGAATTTGGTATACCCTTGCAGTTTGCACCTAAAATCGATCATAACTTGGTCAAAAATGCATTGATTTTAATTTGGAAAGTTTTTCTGTGCTAGTTTTTATTGGGTAAATATTAAACTTTACAATTTAAAAAGTTAAATTTTTTTTTTGAATATTTTAATGTTGAAAAATTTATAAAATGTTGCAAAATTTTGTATATTTTTTTTCTGCAGGACAGTTCTAAATCGACTTTGCTGTTGATACTAATCAAGAATATATATGATTTGTAGGGTCCCAAATGACTCCTTCACTCTGCTGCAAGCTTTTGACGAAAATTTCTTAACTTTGTTTACAAAAAAAATTTAAAAAATTATTTTAATGAATATTGAAAATGTATTTTTTAAAGGTGTCCTCCACAACATCTTCGATGGGCTGACGGACAAGGAGGAGCAGGTGCGCGGCGCCATGCAGCAGGCCATTGTGAAGATTCTGGAAACGCATCCGGAAAGGGCGGCGGAGATCCTCAGCGATTACCGCGCCCAGCAGTCGAAGATGAGCGAACAGACAGTGGCCATGCTGCTGGAGTAAGTTTACTTACTGATTTATCCACTGTAAATGCTTTTCTAATCCTTCACCTCCACCTATCCAGCTGCATTCGTCGCGTGGTGGGTGCGGAACAGCCCTTGCCGCCAACTGCCAATCAGAAACTTATTGCCCTGGCCCTGCAGGAGCTTACGAGGAGCCCGGAGCACGTACCTCTGATACAGAATCCCGCCCAGCGTATACTCGTGGCCATTGGCCGGAGCAGTCCCGAGAGCTGTGCCCAGGTAATGGAAGCCCTGCAGGAGAAGAAGGGTCCAAGTGCCGATGGGAGCGGTGTTCCCCACTTCATGCTAATGCAGAGTCTCGGCCTGCTGGCCACGGAGCATCCGGCGGGCGTTGTGCCGCACATCAAGGCCATATTGAGCAGATGCCAACCGCATTTGGGAGGCATACGCCAGGATCACATAAAACAGGCTCATGCCTATGCCATCGGACGGTTCAGTGAGGCGTTGCTGGAGGAGGGCGGCAAGGCAGAGGATGCGGATGCGGAGGCGGAGGAGAAGCGCTGCTCCACGGAGATTAGTGTGGCCTACGATGTGCTCTTCAACCAATGGCTGCACTCCCGCGAGCCCAAGGTCTGCGTGGAGATCCTGCAGGCCCTATCCAGCATGTATCCCCTGCTGCCGCGCGATCGCATCCAGGACCAGGCGGCCAGGCTGGTGCCCCAAATACTCGCCCTCTACCGCCGGAGCGTGGACAGGAATGCGGTCACCCAGTTCCTCTGTTCGGTGCTGAAGACGAACCTAGCACTGAATGCCCAGGTCCTGGATGGCATCATTGATCCCCTGATCACGCACCTGTTCGATCTCTTGTGCGTGTATCCGGACTACGAAAAGCCGCAGACGGTCAAGGGCCACTACGAGGTGCTGCGATGCTTCCACCTGCTGGCCGGCCATCGTCCCTACTCGGCCCGCATCATGGACACCCTGCTCATCCATCTGCGGAACAACAGCGAACGGGAGCGGATGAAGTCCCTGCTCATACTCACCCACCTGCTCAACTCGTGTGCGGGGAACATAGAGAATCGCATTCCGGCCCTCATCGAGTGCCTGAAGCAGCTGATCCTCAGCGAGAGGGGCATCAAGATGAAGCTGACGCTGCTCAAGACCATTGTGGCGCTCGCCCAGAAGTCCCACATTCGGGACAAGGAGTTCGTGTGGTTCGTGGTGCGCCACAGCTGTCGGTACTCGAAGCCCAGTCAGGAGCACGGCAGCCAGGAGGAGCACTCGAACCTGGCTCTCAGCTGCGAGAACACCCTCTACATGCTGGCCTCCACGGTGGGCACTCTGGACGAGCTGCTCAAGCGGGAGCTGCTCAACTACTTTATCCTCTTGGACTACACCGATATCTGTGGGAATCTGGCCAAGTGCCTGGCCAGTTTGTTTGCCAAATCGCCGCACATTGAGTACGATATAGCGACGGGCGATGATGTGGATGTGGTGGCCGTCGAACACAACGCTGCGACAGAAGGAGCCGCCACGGCGGCGGCGGGAGTCGAGGATCGTGGTGTGGTGGGCAGCAGCAGCGTGGTGAAGCGCGGCAAGGTGATGGTGCCGGGGGCGGAGACCATCTATGCCCGGTGCCTGGCCCTGCTGGGCAACCAGGAGCACTGCATCAAGCGCTGTTCGAACATCCTCAGCTTCCTGCGCTACTACCATCCGCAGGTGAATCCCGCCCTGCAGGAGCTCTGGGAGCGGCGTATACCAGACTTGCAGCTGCAGATCAACCGGGAGAGCGCCTACCGGCAGCAGCTACACGACTTTGTGCTGGAAACGAACGAGTTCCTTGGCGGACTGGACGAGAACTTTGCCCAGCGGTTGGCCAGCAAGCTGGCGGATCAGATGTACCTGTATCCCATCCAGATGCCCCACTCCGAATGGCATCTGCCGTCCGACTTGGGGGCCGAGCGCGGCATGCTGCTCCAGGCGGTGGCCCTGACCCTGCTCCAGGTGACCGATGTGGCCTGCATTCACACCAAGATCGATCTCATTGTGACGAGCGCACGGCAGGAGAGGCTGGACAAGCATGTGAAGCATGCGGACTATGAGAAGCGTATCGAGCCCTGCGCCCGGGCCCTGGGCTATATATCGCGCCAGCACCTGGGCCTGCTGGTCAAGAAGCTAACGGAGCTGGCCCAGGTGGGCGGGCGGAAGCACTCGACGGGCTTCTTCAGCAACCTGCACTTCATCAAGGACACGCACAAGGAGCTGGAGAACTACAAGAGCAACTTGCTGGTGGTCAAGTCCTTTGGTCGCATCATGGACGAGGCGGATCCGCTGCAGTCGCTGCAGCACCTCGACGAGGACGACACTCTGCTCGGCTTCCTCATGCAGCAGCTGGCGGGGCACAAGGACCAAACGATCATGACGGCCATCCTGCAGACGCTGCTCAGCATCTGCAATCAGTTGATCGCC
Source organism: Drosophila nikananu (assembly GCA_008042635.1). Taxonomy (NCBI): domain Eukaryota; kingdom Metazoa; phylum Arthropoda; class Insecta; order Diptera; family Drosophilidae; genus Drosophila; species Drosophila nikananu. The sequence goes on along the minus strand of VNJV01014212.1, from coordinate 23,272 downwards.
ACCAAGGAGCAGCTAACATCGCCACTGCGACACCGCAAACAGATCATGGAGACTGTGTTCAGCATACCCATCGAGGCGCCCTTCCACGACCTGCCCCTGCTGCCCACCATTCTCAAGCTGGGCACGGACTTTATACGCATCGGCGGCACCGGCACCGGCACCGGCACCGACACCGGCACCGCCGAGTGCGTGGACGGCGCCGTGATCTTCGAGATTGCGTGCCGCAACTTCTTCGGCTGTGCCCAGCAGCTGAAGATGAAGTTCGAGTCGCAGGAGGAGGACGAGCGCAACAGCTTCCTGGCCAAGCATCTGAACGAGTCGCTGCCGCAGCTGAACGCCCTGGTGCGGGCCATTGTCGAGCTGGACGCCTCGCCGGCCACCCTGGATCTTATTATTGGCATACTGGAGGCCTGGACCAGGGATCGCAACTCGGAGGTGCGCATCTGTGCCAGCCATGTCTTCAACAACACCCTGGAGGTGTACATCAAGGCGATGCGCATTGGCTGCGAGGCGCCCTCCAAGTTCAATCAGACGGGCCAGATGCTGGGCAAGATTGTGCCCAGGTGCATCGATTCGAATGGCACCGTGCGCCAGGTGTCGGTGGAGATCCTGCAGAAGACGCTGGAGATTGCCTGCATCTACGAGACCCTGACGATAGCCAGCATCGACAGCAACGCGGACTGGCTGAAGGAGATCGAGGCGATCAAGGAGCACATCATCACCGATGAGCCCAAGCAGATCTACAACCTGGCCGGCGACATAGCCAAGATCATAGCGCTGCGCATCTCCAGTTTCCAGTACTTGCAGTTCTGGTAAGTGTGTGCCTCATTCACAGGCTGGCCTCTCCTCTTGAATCCTCCTCCTTCTTTTACTCCCAGTAAAACCCTGCTGCAATCGCTGCGAGACCCGGAGCAGAGTTCCACCATCGGTGCCAGCGTTGTGCTCAAGTTCTTCATCCAACAGAAGGGCTCGGAGCTATTCCATGCCATTCCCGATCTCGTGCGCGACAGCCTGCTGGCGCTGCAGGTGTGCGAGGTGCCCAGGGCCAAGTCCGGGGTCCTGAAGGCGCTGGTGGCGCTAACGAAGCATCATCCCAAGTTGGTGTGCGCCGAAATGCTTAACCAGCCGCTGCCCTACGATCCGCATTTGGTGGAGTATTGGCATCTGGTGTGCAACGATCCCGAGCTGACGGGCCTGATGCTGGACATATTCCTGCAGCTGCTGAGCGGAGCATCGCTGCAGGAGGGGGGCCAGGAGGCGGCGGCGCCAACGGAGCGCCAGAGGCTGGCCAGTGGTCAGCCCTTTGCCATCTTCTGTGCGTTGCATGAGATGCTGCCCTGCAAGGATATCAAGGGGGTAAGAGAGACTTACCTGACTTGGGCCATTAATTATGGTTTCTCCTTCACCACCAGCAACTGGAGGCGCGCTTCCCGGACATGTTCAGCATGCTGCTGACCTCTCTGAGCAGCTACACCAACCTGGCTGCTCCCAATCCGACGAATGCCTCCTTAAGTCCCAATCAGACGCAACCGACGGGCAAATCCAAGTTCGGTTTCGTGGCCAACAAGGAGCTGATCAAGCTGAATCCCTGCCAAATAGCCCTGGAGACCTTCCAGGCCTTCCTCACCAACCTGGAAATGGAGCAGATCGCCAGCGTCCTCAGCGTGAATGTCCAGTTGGCCAGCAGCGCGGACTGGCACTGCTACATCGAGCTGCTGACCCCCATGGCCATTGGCCTGGGTCAGCAGCTGCAGCTGGGGAGTCCGCAGATGCGACAAATGGTCAGTGCGTTGAGCAAGTATGTGGCCTCGCCCCACGATGGCCAGCGGGTGGCTGCCGTGGGCCTATTCTCGCGCCTGGTGCCGCTGAAGCCCACCGGGGAGCTGGCTGCCACCATATTACTCCACCTGGGAGCTGCTCTCTCCGATCCCAATGCCGTGGTGAGGGGTCTCAGCATCCAGGGCATGGGCTATGTGGGGCATCTGAGCGAAATGGAGGCGAAACGCTACTCGGAGACGGCCATTTCGGCTTTGTTGAAGGGCGTCGACGATCCGGTCGGCGACTGCCGCCTGATCAACATTCCGCTGGAGAGCATGCGCGGCCTCTCGGGGATCTTGAGGGCTTTGCCCAGCGAGCGGATTGAGTCCTTCCACGTCTCCCTGGCCATTCGAATACGCCCGTTCCTGGGTAATTATGCACTGGAGATGCGCGAGGCGGCCATCCAGCTGTTTGGGGATTTGTGCGAGGGCGGCAGCAGCAGTAGCTGCTCCTCCTCCTCCTCACCCACCACCACCTCGTCCATGGAGGCGCTGAAGGAGCAGCTGTTGGCGAACCTATTTCCGCTCCTGCTCCATCTCAGCGAGAGCGAGGCTGTCATTGTGTCGGCCTGCCGGGGCACGCTGCAGCGGGTGTGCCGCCTGCTGCCGGCGCCGCGAGTCATAGAGATGGCGGAGCAGCAGTTGGGCGGCGAGGATCGTGGCGTTCGTCTCAACTATGGCAGCTTTGTGGTGGACTTTGTCAAGCTAATTGTAAGTGCAAAATTTCGCTACTTGTTGAGCCAATTTCTAATGCAAAATTTGTGTATATTTAGGCCCAGGAACTGACGGAGCACATCCAGGACTTTATAGACTCCTGCCTGCCGCAGCTGCGCAGCCAGTGGCCGGAAGTGCGTGGCAGTGCCGCCATTGTGATTGGTATGATCCAACGTCCCATATCTCTCTCTCTCTCTCTGGCACTGTTTGTTAACTGCTTTCTAACCCGAATCGCAGGCATTCTGAACAACTTCCTCAGCGAGCGAAACGTGCAAACGGAATCGGTGGCCAGCAAGATCGCTGTGCTGCTCAAGGACGAGCAGGCGGCGGTGCGTGTGAGGGCGGCCACTGCCCTCGGTTACTTCTTTGGCGACATCTAGGGACCAATCCATTATCTCGTCTAACTATTATGCATGTTTATTGTACTATATATTTATGCCTTAGTATTCTCTCCAAGTGTGTGATCCCGTGCTGCCTCAGCAATTGTTTCCCTGAGTTTTGTTTGTTTTGTTATTCGATCGAAATCCACGTTATATCCTAGATACTACTATATACACATATATATGCATAAAGTACCGATATTTATATATTTATAAAGACTTTTTTTGTTTTTTGCAGAGCGTTTTACAAGCTGTAAGGCAGCATATTGTTGGTATTAAATGTGATTTCTATAAAAGAAAAGCAACAAATGAAAAATACTCTTGTTGTGGACAATAATTGCATCATAATGTAGGATTTCTTAAGTTTAAAATGTGATCGAATTCATTTTCTAACTGCACTATTTGTATACAATCAATATTTGTGATGTTTCTAAAATGTACAGTCGCCGCAGACAAATGTTAATGGTTATTTTTAAAGTAGTATTTAAATATAAGTAATCACTCTGCATTGTTTTTCAATTGCATTCGATAACACTGAAAACTATAAATAACTGAAATTTATAAATTGTTTCACGTCATGGTTATATCATTCAACATATGCTGCTTTGGATTCACATTAGTTTTTATTATAATTGTATTTTGTCTTTTTATTTATTATATATCTGTTAGTACAGGGGGTTTAAATTATAATTTCATCAGTATTCCGCTGAGTTCTTCCATTTTTTAAATATTTAAAGGCAACTTATTGGCTCTCCCATAATTGTATGAGGATTAATTGCTGTAATACGCACAAAATGTTATCGAACAGCATTAAAAAACCATTAAATGCAATTATTTATATTTATATACCACTACATTATATATTTTTCTATATATTTATCATAGTTTACGTAGCTCTGCATTGCTTTAAATACTTTCTAACCTTTGAGAGAGCTTGCATACGTATTACTAAAGGATTTTAAAACTTTTACCCCACTTTGGGGTTACAATAATAAATACTTGGCTGTTTTTGCAAATGATTTAAACGTAAAAAAGCGTCTTAGGGTTGCTTTTGCCAATTATTTAAACTTAAAAATCTGTCTTAAGGTTGTAAAACGCTTTGTTGTATCAAAAAACCCCAACTGGCTAGAGAACCAGACCAAATTAAACCGAAAAATGTTCTTAGCTCGAATCTGAGTCAATTACCAGGCCCAACACTACATCCAAACCCAAAGCTAACTCCTTGGACTTTAAATTGATGGGTTTCCCACAACGTCTGTTTGTTACATGTATTTTATTATTAACGCTTACAAAAACCAAATATAGAAATTCTAAACCAAAAACGCATACCCTAGGATTCAATCGAAGGCATGGTACTGAATGCGTCCCGACGACCAGGCAATGGTCAGCACAGAGCCATCGGTTGCCTTGTAAAGCGGCTGGAAGCAGATGAAGCTCGGTCGCTCCGCCGCTGTCTCGCCGCTCAGAGAATACGCCGACGAGATCTTTAGTTCGAACTTTTGGATGAAGGTGCGAAAAACGGCGATGCTGTTGGTGGACTTGAACGTGATCACCAGATAATTGCCATACGGATCCCAGGCCATCTGCTGGGCATGGCCGCCGATTAGGGGGCTGTTGGAATCGAAGCCTATACTGCATGCATTGAGATCAGCAATGGGCAGGACCTCCTTCTCGTCGGAACAAGCTGTAGGTAGGTAGGTTTGTGATTAACATCCAAGGGTAATGGGGGAATAACGTATAGAATCTGTGGTCAGCATTATACAGGCGTGTCTGCAAGCTTACGCAGCCGCCAACCTGTTGGTGACTTTAATCTGGGGCAGCCCCTCAAAAAATCGCACCCTGGTCCCTGTCCAACACTGAGAGACAGCGACCGAGCACCGACTGCCCGCCCCTCAAAGAAACGAAAAGTACTTACAACTGAGCAGAGTCTGCTGCACGAACTGCAGGCGATACAGGATCGGTTCGGCGCTGCTGACGAAGACTAGGAAGCGACCGCAGGGCGACCAGCAGGCAGTCTGCACATAGCCCCCGTTGCTGCACACCCAACGCTCGGTTTTCCAACGATTCTGGCAGTCCCACACGCGAAACACCCGATCCACGGTGGCGGCAAACAGCCAGTCGTTATCCGGCGACCACTTGAGCAACGAACACGGCGGACCCATACGCTTGAGGGGCTGCATTAGGGCATTGTCCACCTGCCAAATGATGATGGAACTATCTCCAATGGAGGTGGTGGCCAGCTGTGTGCCGTCCTTGTTCCACTGCAACGATGTAATCGGCAAGTTGTCCGGATGCCTAAAGATCTGGCTGGGTGCATTTGAACGTCCCAGATTCATGGCGGTTTCTACCTTCCAGAAACAGAGGCCCTGCCGGCCACCAACCACAATCTGTCCGGCGCACAGCGGTCGCCAGGCCATGCACGTGATCTCCGTTTGAAGGGGACTCTGCAGGATTTTGTTATTAATCACAAATCTTTCTTGTGGAGTGAGCAGAGCTAACCTTTAAGACCGCTGCGGCGTTTGGGCTCGAGTCCTTGGTGTAAACTCGCACCACATCATCCAAACCGGCTACGGCCAGCTTAAAGATGTGCAAGTGCCAGGCCAGGCAGCGGATGTTGCTGTTTAGCCAATCCCTAAAACAGAAACTCCGTTCAATAAAATCCGTCAACTAGGAGAGGGAGAATCCTGTATACGCACCCGGTCTCCACAAACTGGGCAATCCGCTCCGCACTGAACCCCTGAGTGTGCGGAAAGATCTTCAGCTTTAGCCCATTGACCAGGCCCAAGATTCCGGCAATGAAATCACCCGTACGGGCAATCAGTGGCGCCTGTTCCCTGCTCTTGGCGCCACGGGCCTCCTCCAGCGACTCTAAGAAACCGGCGTCGAAGAATATCCGCGTAATCCTCTTCAGCACGCTCTCGTCCACTGGCAGGAAGCTCTGGCCGTCGTAGAAACGCTGGCCGGCAGCCGTGTGAGCAGCCATGAGTTCACTGTTCAGTCTTATTTGCGGATAGCGCTGGTGCTCCGGCCAGTGCGTTTGCCGGAGTTCCAGGTTCGAGGCCGCGGACAATGGCGGACACTCCTTCAAATTGGTCAAAGCAGCCATTACTCTGGGATGATTAATTTACATTAAATGCGTAAAATGAGCTAAATGCTGGTAAAATAAAAAGAAAGGAAAACGCGTCGCGCGGGAAGGTTGGAAGTGGTGTGGCCAGAGTTGAACAAGTACCAAAAGATGGGGAAAGCAACGAGAGCATCTGGAACTGGTTCAGTTCACAGAACCACTGAATCTGAAATCAAGAATTTAAGAATTCAAGAATTAATTTTTAAACATTAATAACATTAGCATAGTAATAATAATAGTAATATGTGCTTGGTACGTCACAAATCAAACTGAAAGCCAGAGGTCGCAAAGACGCTCCTTTTCCCCGCTCGAAATTAACTCATTTTGTGGTATTTTGGCGCCGGCCAATGTGCGATCACATTGTGTGTTTCGGTAGTGGGTTTCGCGACTTCAAAAACAAAAAGAATAACTCGGCTCAATGGCAGACTCCCGCCACACGGGCGCCTACAACTACAAGACCTTACTGTGAGTACCTTTTCGCCACAACACCCTGTCTGTCCCTGGAGATCCTACATTTCCTCTCCCCCACAGATGCACCGACATACCTGAACTGTTCCTTGACAAACATGTTGCGCGCTCGCATTTTGGGCGCTTCGGAACCCTCATGAACTTCGTGCTGCGCCCGCGCCGTATGACCTGCACAGTTAGCTATGCCACCGAGGCGGAGGCGGAGCGGGCGCTGCTCGAGGGCGGCGTATACAATGGCCATCAATTCCACCTGTCGTATGCGGAGCGAGAATCATCTCCGGCCCAGAAGACCGAGGAATGGGTGGATCCCGATGTACAGGCGGAGCTCAGTGCCCTGACGGCGGGCTGGCGGAGCGAGTATCCGGCGCAACAGGTTAAGCATGTGGGAAAATCGAGCTCTGGACTACCCCAAGCTGCCACCACAGCCAGCGCCCCTCCTAGACATACTGCTGCTGCAGCTTCGAGTAGAGAACGCCCGAGTGCCCAATCCAAGGAGCTAGAGGCGCTTATGAGTCGGCCAGCGCACACAACGGAGGAAAAGTACCGAGTGCTTGATGCACGCGACAAGCTGCTCCGCTTGAATCGAACCCAGAAGCAGCAGCTGAGCGTTCAGAGCTCTGGGGGAGCGACGCAGGGCCACTGTCCGGACATGTGCCCGGAGAAGGAGCGACTGCTGCGCGAATTCCAGCGCCAGGTGGCCGTTTATGAGCTGCAGCCGGGCTCTGATGATCGCATTTGCCACGAGAGAGCTCTGAAGGAGTATTCGCGAAGCAGCGCCGACCAGGAGACGCCGCTGCCCCACGAGCTGCGCACGGAGGCGGCTCTGCACATGACCATGACTTACCTAATGCACGAGATAATGGACAACGACCACAATTTGGGCGATTGGTTTCACTTTGTCTGGGACCGCACACGCTCCATCCGGAAGGAGATCACCCAGCAGGAGCTGTGCTCTCTTGGTGCCGTCAAGTTGGTGGAGCAATGCGCCCGCTTTCACATCCACTGTGCCGCCCGACTCGTCGCCGAGGATCCCAGTGTTTTCGACTCCAAGATCAATGCCGAGAATCTAACGAAATGCCTGCAGACCCTGAAGTACATGTACCACGATCTCCGCCTGAAGGGCGTCGAGTGTCCCTGTGAAGCGGAGTTTCGTGGCTATATTGTCCTGCTCAATCTGGCGGATGCCAACTTCCTGTGGGACATTGGCCAGCTGCCCGCCAACCTGCAGAACTGCGCGGAGGTGCGCCAGGCCATTGAATTCTATCTGGCGCTCCACGACACGAACTTTGTGCGGTTCTTTCAGTTGGTCCGCGCCGAGGAGACCAGCTACCTGAGCGCCTGCATCCTGATCACGTACTTCACCCGCTTGCGTGTCCTGGCGCTGCATCGTTTGATCCAGTCCTACAAGGCGCCCAGGAAGAACGAGGTGTCCTCGCTGCCCCTCCCGTACGTATCCGAAATGCTGTGCTTTGGCAGCGACGAGAAGGCGGCCGCGGCCTTTGTCGAGCACTACGGCCTGGAGGTGAGTGAGACGGGACGCGTGGCATTCAACAGAATGCATACGGTGGAGGCGGACTACAAGCTGCCGCAACAGCTGGAGGTGAGTTGAGGAAGCAGAAAAGAGCTGCACTTAAACCACTAAAAACCCACAACATTTTTCAGCTTGTGGAGTCCAAGAGGCGGCAGACCGTCGGCGAGTGCATCTGCGGGGAGCCACTGCCGCCGCGCTCCCTATACCTAAACCATCGCCCGCACAATAGCTTCAACGATCATAACGTGCTTAAAACAGTTGCCTGGTCTGCGAAGGATCAGCTGCCTGGACTACAGCAGCAGCAAGAGCAGCGGCAGCATCAGGAAGAACAGCAGCATCAACAGCATCAACAGCATCAGCAACACCAGCAGAAGCAGCAGCAGCATCACCAGGAGCATCACCAAGACCAACAGCAGAAGCTTCAGCCACAGCAACATCAGCAACAGTTTCATCATCAGCAAAAGCAGCAGGAGTCACAGCGGCCACAGTTCCAGGACGATAACTTCTTCAAAGTGCCGATGCAGCCAGGGGCAAGCAGCGCTTCCAGTTTTACTTTCGCCCTGCCTAAGCCGCGTGGCCACGAATTGCTCCAGCTGGCGGCGGAGCAGCAGCAAAGACAACGGGACCAGGAAGCCAAGCAGCAGGCGCTACAGCAGGCCATTGCCGTGGCCAAGAAGCGGGAGGCCGAACTGATGGCCATCCATGCGGCCAAGGTGGCCGAGGCTGAGCGAGTGCGAGAAGAGAAGCTTAAGAAGCGCCTGGAGGCCGAGGCAGAGCAGCAGCGGCAGCAGCAGCAACAAAAAGAGCTGGAAAGGCAACGACGTCAATGGGAGTGGGAGCGGCAAGAGAAACTGAAGGAAGATCGCCGGCGGGAGCAGCAGGAAAGAGAGGCTCACCAGCAGCAGGAAAGAGAGCGGCGCCAAGAGCAACTGTCCATGGACTGCTATCAGACTTTAATGCCGGAAATTCTAGCCGAAATTTGCAGAAAGGAGCTGCGGCTGCATAACGAAATTTGTCGCACCTTTGACTCTGTGGTGGCAGACATTGCGTACGAAACGGCGCAGGAGGAGATGCAACAATCGGTCTATGAAATGGGCATCCAGCGGAAGTTCTGGCGCCGCTGGCGCACCTACCGCCGCGTTCAGCAGCAGAAGGATACGCTGTTCAATCAGCTGCCATTGAGCTTCGCTGCGGACAGTCCCGGCCTCCTGATGGATGAGCGCTGCGTGAACGACTCGCTGCGCATGATCAGGCGCTACAGGCAGGGCATTGCATGCGACTATGGCAGCCTGCTCGCCGGCCGGGGGGAGCACAGCTGGCTGAAGCTGGACCTGTGGCGCGTGCTGGCCGAGTGTCTGCCGCAGACGGCGCCTGGTGCCACGCGCTTTTACAAGCTCCTCTTGCTGCTCAGTCATCCAACCCACCCAAGTGGGCAGCAGCTGGACTATGACCTGGACATGGGACTTCTTCAGCAGCCGCAGTCACAGGAGGCCTGCCTTAAGCCGGAAAGAGGCATCTATATCAGGGCTCTGGATCGGGGTGTAGCCTTGAGTATAGTGAAAATAAATGCCGATTTGCGGGAGGTGCGAGACGCGAAGTTCGCGGAGCAAGCGGACAGCATTATTTGCCTAGCCGGAGTCACGGCACTTGGCCATATGTTGCCGCATCTTGAGCACCTAATCCACAAGAGTCGGTGCTCCGACGTGGCCTTCATTCTGCAGCATCCAGACCGGGAGTGGCATGAGCCACAGCTGCCGCTCAAGGACTTGGGCGTTCGCCATGCGAAGATCTTCCCATTTCGCCAGGGATCGTCCAGTAGAGAGCGCTTGATGAGCAAATTTGAGGCCGCTGTCCGGTTCTTGGCCACAGCCAGTGTCTCGCGAAAGAGGTTGATAGACCAGCAGCTCCATCAGTCTGAGACGCGAGAGTTTCTCGTTAGCCACCTCGGACGGGAGTTCTTTCGCCGCCTTAAGGACGCCGCCAGGCAGGATCCGGCCGTACAAAGGAGATGCCGTAGAGGCCCACAGTATTGCGTGGACTTGTATAACGAGGCAGTGCGTCGCCTGCAGTTGGTGATTGGCGAGGATCTTGACGATTGTCCACGCTTCCCCGAAGACCTGCGCGTCTTTGTGGATCCAGTGCCTGTGCTTTCCACCGATCGACTGGAATTCTTTGAACCCGGATGGCACGATCCACTAAGACGTCATCGGATCGTACGGCTGCTGGAGCTCAGTAAGCTGCCCAAGATGCCACCACTGCCGCAGCGGAACCTGGTGGAGAATTATTGCCAGTGGGTCCTGGACTATGTCCAGCTTAGTCAGCAAGAGGACCTGGTCGACTCGATTGCCGTGCAGGCCACCAAATTGTTGGAGGAAGAGGAGGCCAACAACGAGACTGAATACTTTGACTTTGTTGCACTGCTGGCGACCAGTAGGCTTCAGTATATTCTACATCGTGAGCTGGAGCTGCCCAACGGCATCATTTTCAAAGTTAACACCCTGAAGAACTCTTTCCTCAGTGACTGGTATTACGACTTCCAGCCGTCTGTACAAGATCTGCAGAGGCATGAGCCACAGGAGGAGGATGAAAATCTGGAGAATCCCGCAGAGCAAACGGTGCAGGAGAAGGAGGAGCCCACAGATAAGCTGGACTTTCAGACGATTATGCAACGAGCGGAAGCAATACTGGCCAGAAGCCAAAAGCGTCAAGCCCTCCGGGATAAGAATGAACCGTCAACATCTAGGCAGACCTTTAAAACCGATTCCCCTGGAGAAGGCAACTCCGAACATAAAAAGAAGCGCCTGCGACTAAGCTTCCATTAGTCCCTGATTTTGTGTATCGATTATCAATTGTCATGTGTAGGTAGGATATATGAAAAAGAGCGAGACAGCATTTAGTTTGCCAGTCGATAGGTTTTTAGAAATTAATTTTGTATTTAATTTGTTCTTAATCTGTTTAAATTGTTTAATAAAATGTATGGCAACTAAAATGACGTTCTAAAACAAATTAAGCAATCTAAGGAAACAAGAAAATAATTGTAAAAAAAAAAAATCCTCTGACTGACCGACGACCGTAAAGGTCTACACTTTAAATTCCTTTGTTTTCTTACTATTCCTTTTATAATCTTCCAGGATGTCCTTTTAGTCAAAAGCTTTGAACTGCTTTAAAGGAGTTTATTCCGACCTATAAATCATCATGTCTTTTTAGCCATGTTTGGAAGAACAAATATTTTTATACATGTTTCCATATTTAAAATTTTTTTTCTTAATTGTATAATTGATTATCAACCATTTTTTTTCTTTCAATACTAATTTGTTTATATTTTTGAATTCAATATGCTTGTTTGTTAATCTAATAAAAACCACCACCAAAAAGCTTTCCGAATTTAGTTTAATGCATTTGTATCTTGGTTACCAATGATGTATAAAATTTTAAACTATACACCTTTACTTAAATTTCAAACAACAAATATTACTAAAACTAACCGCAATCCTTAAATCTTCACCATTTTTTTATACTTACTTACTGCAAGGTAATTTAAACTTCTGCTTGCCGAAGTTAGCTTCCTTTCTTTCCTTCTTTCTAAATATTCGAATATTTGATTATTTGCCCAAATAGCTATGACTAATCAGGCGCCCTATATACTATGCTGATCTATATATACATATTTTCGTAAACCTATTTGTCATAATTGCGCCCTGTTTACCAAACAAAACAAATTTCACCAAAAGCGACGCAAATTGCAATCCACCTCGGATCAAAACAAAAACAAAGACACGTGACAGAGGTAAAAGTATACACAGAGGAAAATGAATCGTTTCTGTAATATTTATAGAAATGCAATGTCACTGGGCGCACTCACTACTCTTTCCTAAAGACCAGGAAGATTTCACAACAGAATGCAAAATATGGGACATTTTCCAAAGAAGCTAGAAGCTAGTAAGCAGGAAATGGGTACTGATGATGTGTAGCACAGGCCACAATTCTTATTCTTAGCTAAATTCCTTACTTTCGACATCGATTTTCCTTGAACTTAAATAAAAACGCACATTTATAATGAGTCTTTGGTTTGTTTGGCCCACATTGACAGCCCCAGGGGTTGTTTTTGCTTGGGGGTAGAGAAGGGTTCGCTCAAAGGGGCTGCCAATGGGATTTTCTATTTAACGTTTTCATTTTTTTTTTTTGCACTACATTTAAAAACAATGCTCTCTCATCAAACAATTAAGAACTAAACGAAAGGGGAGACAGCCGTGATCCGATGATTTGATCTGATTCCAGCTGCTGCTTCATTTGGGGGTTTCTGGAGTGTGATCCTCTCTACTGCAGATGATGCGACTGCTTGCACTGCCGCAGCGCCTCGTTGAATCCCTCGCAGAGGGTCAGATCCGCCTGTCCCTGGGCGCACTGGATGAACTGTTTGAGCTCAAAGGCGCAGGCACCCTGCGGCTCCATCTGCTGCGGCTGCTGGGCGTAGTATTGTTGCTGGGGTGCTGGTGCAGCTGCCGCTGGGGCCGGAGCGGCGGCCTCCTTATCGCCAGATCCGCTGAACAGCGAGGTGAGTCCATGGCCCACGGTATGGCCAATGGCCGAGCCGACAGCCACGCCGCCGGCGGTGGCGGCCATCTGTTGGAACATGGAAGGCTGCTGGGGTGCCGGCATGCCAACGGCGCTGGGTGGAGCGGCCACTGGAGCCGGCGGTGGTGGAGGGGCGGCGGCACGTGCTGGCACTGGTGCGGGAGCGGGCGCAGGTGCGCTGCTGTAAAATGGCAAGGCGAAGAACAAATTAGTTGTTATTGTGGACTTTGGCCCCTCAGACGCGTCACAGTGCAACTAGCAGAGTGGCTATTATTTAGGGATAGAATCGATCTTAGAACATCCCATTTTATTGGGGGGTTGGACTCTTCTTATTTTTTAGGTTACGTAACCTTAACCCATTTAAGGGCCCACGTAGAGCGGCGACGGCGACAGGTTAAGACGGACAGGAATGGGCCAAACCAGAAGATAGTGGCAAGATCATCCGATTCGATCTGGGTGATTACGAAATGATGAATTTCTCCAGTCGCCGCCGCCGTGTCGTTCTTTGTTCCGTGTTTATTTCCTTACCGTCGAGCGGAGGGCGGGGGGCTGGCGGAACGTCCACGGCGAACCATTTTGTTTGTTTTATTTACTGCTTTGTTTCTTCCTTTAAATAACTTTTAACACGAAAATTTCGCTGTTGTTGTTTCGGCTTTTGCTTCAAATGTGATGAACGCTTGGCACTTATAAATGAAATCGAAAATTCGACGAGAAGCTTCGGGGACGTTAAGTCGATTGCATACTCGATATACCGATACTTTTCAATCGATAGAGGCCAATATTTATTTAAACGATATATTATATTTAAAAATAAAAAATAAAATAATGGAATAATAAAGCATTTGCTTTATTTGTCACTTTACTCGTGACTTTATTTAAAGTGAGTCAACATGAATCCCCCATTGGACAATCCACCCAAGCAATCAGAGATGTTGAACATGCAGCAGGTTGTGGAGCGTAGCCTCACTTCCTCACTTTTTCACAGGTCTGGCCCGTCGGCCATTCAAGCGAAAGCGGAGCGAAAGCCAGGAGCCCTAGGAACTCCCAGGTAAACGATTGAAAATGGACATGGAAGAGAATTGACATGCTCTTAGAACGACTCTATTTTGCTTGTACTTGGCTCCAGTGTCTTGCCTGCCAGCGCTGCCACCTGGTTTTGTGCCACTGACGGTTAAATTTTAAATGTTAACATAAAATCCACGATATCCCAACAACTTAAGATTAGACAGTTTAAGTTTCAGCTATAAGCCACAATTGTATTACAATGAAAGAGAATTCATTCAAGGAAATCTAGCTAAAATTAATCGTATTGACCCGGAGTGGATCATAATCTTTGAGAAATTGATGCATATTAATTTAAAATAAATATATGTAATTGAATAATAATCGGCCTTAAATATTAATTTAAAATATAAAACATGAAAACGTATTTAAATTCAGGATCTAGGGGGCTGCAGGCAGATACGTTAGTGCTCCACGAATAGCATGATCCTAAATTGGCTGGGCTCATTCTTTAAACACTCCTGAAAGAAAAATTTCGAACCATTTACTCCCAGGGATCTGGCAATCTGTGCGCCGTAGAAGAGGATGTTTCGTCACGACTCCTTGGTTAGGAATCGCTGAGCTGAGACGCTCGGTCCCAGGAGGAGAATCACCGAATGCGGTCGTTTGTATTCTATTGGATTCCATCTTCAATACAGATATAATCTGACTGATATCCAAAGGAATAGAGCAACTGGGTTATACTCCAAGAAAACATGGCAGTTGTCTTCACTGTACACCGGGTGTCCAAAGACATTGGGATACTCGATCTCCAAGTCTGACAGGTCATCCTGAAATTCCTCGATTCTGACAGGACATCTTCGAATCGAGGTTCAATATAATCATTATCAATAATAATCAGTGCTGAAATCGTCGATGTGGTCAAGAGGATCGAAGATATTAAATCGAGCTTGCATTGGGATTGGGACTTACATGTCACGTAGAATGAAATTCGGTTTCATCTTGGAATGGAATGGACAGGCGGTATGTATGTATTTAAAGCCCATGCAAGCACGTGTAGGGGAGCCACTGTGTGTGGGTGGGTGCGTGGGCAGCAACCTGTGGCCATTTCACCTTAAGTTAACCTTTCGGTAGGACATTGCGCAGGCGCTCGAATCCGGCTGGCTATAATTAGACATTTAGAGACCCACTTGCATCATCATCGGGGAATTGGCCATCGGTTCACGTGGTAGGTGGGGTCATGGTGTTCATTGTACATATTTCGTCCGTTTTGGTAACACGTGCAGCACTCGCACACACTCGAACGAACAGAGTCTCTCGCATGGATACACCAACACATGCGAAGGCCGGTGACGAGCCTCCTACGCTCTCTCTCTCCCTCTCTTTCTCTCTTTGACGCGCTCTCTCTTCTGTCATAGATAAAAGTGTTATACCAAAACCAGTTTACATGCGCCACCGCGTATAACAGCCAAAGCTGCCTACCTCTGCCGGCGCTGCGTCGCAGTCGCTGCCGCCTTCGCTGCTGAAAAAGGACAAACTCAAGGGCATTCGATGGAAACGCGGAACGAACATAGCGTAGAGTAAAGAGGCGGCGGCAAAATCGAGGAAACAACAACAATTACAGACTTTGTCTTGCAGCAATTTCGTACCCCCGACTTTGATAAGTTCGCCTTGATTACCATACGCCGGCATATATGTACATATATGCAAGTATTAGTCCCTAGTACTACTAGACTATATTAGATTACACAATCAGCCCCGGTTTAGTATCAACTTTTTGTTGCCACTCCCACGCTATTTGTTGTTGGGAGAGGATTCGTGTGGGTGGATGGTAGATGTATGTGGGTGCCGACTGACACAGTTATGTCCTCCCATCGCCCGCTCTGTCTTACTCTCGGTCTCACTCTCTTTCTCGTTCTCTTTGCCCATTGCGTGGGCGTGTTTGCAAGCCTGCCCTTTGAGGTTATGTCCGCTGATTGCATATCAAGCAGGTTCCATTGATTAACCATCAACCAGAAAACACCATATACACAAACACACGCATAGAAAACAAAATACTCCATTAGATTGTTATGCTATCTCTATCTGCCTTTGGCCCTTTTTTAAGTGCTCTGGTTATTGATATCGATTGTCATCAGCGGACTAAACTTTTCCACGCAAACAAACCCACACACGCACGCAACACGCAAACAGCTGGCCAATCAAATGGAGCTTTACCGTTAACGCTAGGCAAACAAATTTTGAGGTTAGGAGTTCAAAGTTAAAAAACTATGAAAAGGTTCATCTTAAATTTTAAAACGCATTGCGTACTTTAGAATACCTACTTTTTGCTAATGTTATAGTGTATTAAGCCTTGATTTATTTATTTTTAGTTTTAATTGAATTTATATTCGCCGTTTTTATATCGATATCGATGAGGTGATCGCATTCCAGAGCAACGGACTATGTAGAATTCCCTGCATTGGCCGGGCTGTAAAAAATATAACGGAGCATCCGAACTTTCGCCAGCGTCTGAAGCGTTGGGGCTTATCAAAAACCGATCGAATTCCTTTGATAGGGAAAGTTCTCGGCAATCGATTGATTTATGCAATTGCGCCGATTTGTTCCTATACCCCAGACCAATAATCCCCTCCCTCTTTTTTTCGGGTCTGATAAGTAGCCCCCGGGGAGGAATTTTCGTTGCCAATATTTGGCACCTTCCTGGACAGCCGGGCGGCTTATCAATCTCGGTCCGAAAATAGTAATCCAAATAGACAGATTTTCGTGTGGAATATTATATATACATACATAGCTAGATAGAAGGTTGGAAAACATGAATTAATTACCACATACGCATATGTACATGCATATGTCTAGCTCCATCTCCGGGTGCGTTCAGCGCTTATCGCTTGGCTGGCTTTTGCACTTTTACTTTCGTCGAATTCTATTTGGGGGATTCGTTTGGGAATCACGCCGATTGAGCTGAATTGACTTTATCAGTCCGTGGGATCTTCGTTCGGGGCCATATAATATATGTATGTACTTGTACATACCAGTAACTACCTCTTAGGAACGGGTAGGTATAATGTATCATCAAACAAGATAATTACGAGTATGATTAATGGCTTGGACATAAGAGTATCACAATAAGCAGGTGCTGCAGCTTAGATTATTTAGGTGATCTTGATATGCACTATATATCTTCTGCCTCTGTAGGTATAATTTCATCAACCAGAAGTAAGATTTCCCCTTTCTCATGAATCAGACTGGCTCCTAGAACCTAATCTTATAATATATGAGTCAACTAACTCGAACTCGCATAGTAAAAACCTATTATAGTTAAGACTTAAGTCGCAACAGAAGTACATAGTAAATTCTAATCAAAGGGACCGGCGGCCAATCAATAAAAAATATAAATAAACTTTAAGCATAGTAGATTTTTCCATTCATTGGGGGTGTATATACCAAAGAACTGTTGAGCGGAGCATTATAGTTTGAATAGAGTCGCTTATCAGTCAAGTGAGCAGAACCAACTTGAATGATCAAAAAAGAACCTGATCTTGGGGGTACAATTTATGCTCACATTTGGCGTATGTATATGGCGTATATTGCTTATTTACAACCCCACACAAAGATCTAAAACTGGCTACACTCAGCTTAAGTATAGTGCTTGATATAAACGTATAAGAAAGTATGAGTACTATATATCGTAGATGTAGTAGATACATGGTAATTGCGTGCTTATCTTTAAGTGAAGTCATATATAGACCTGCCATCACCTTCCAGTCACCTTCCCCATCGCTCTGATTAAGGGTATTAGCTTCTCCCATTCGGATCCATTTCCATCCTGATGGTGTTTATGGGCTCTGTGGGGTTTGCTTATCAACTCGAGTTTCGGCAACAATTCTAATTACACTCCCAATGTGCTTGACATGGGGCCAACCCACAGCAATAGCAAATTCGCACACAAATTCTACCCTCGAGTGCTTCGTGGGTTTCTATTCTACATATACGACCGATCATAAATATATGTGTTTATTGTTTATAATCGTAAACAAAAAACGCAAAAAAAGGCCAGCTTCGAGGTGTGAATGCCGCGGAGGGGGATCAATTCCGCTGACTCCGTAGATTGCCTTGCCACTTGACCCGCGCTTATCGGGAGTATGTTTGTTGTTCCGAGTGTACATTATTAGTGTTTACACAGAGGAAAATGATCTGGTGTTAAATTTGACAAATATAAATATTTGTAAGGTTCAGGAAACCCATGGAAAGCTTTATAATCCCTTGAGATCCATTCCCTCTTCCGGAGAATCTTAAAAATAGCTCCTTTCGCCGTTTGAGTATCAAAGTTTTGCACTCTGTACAGTGATCAATTGAAGACCCGCATTCTGTAATATATATTCTCCGTAAATACATATCTCTCGGCTTACAACTCTCGATCGATTATGCAATCCCCTCAAACTGCGTTTTACGACAATTGAGAAGCGGAAGACAACGAGAGATCCCAGATCCAGTTCGAGATCCAGATCGAATTGCGACTGTGTTTTTGTTTGCTTCTGTTTGTACATATTTCAGGTAATTATCGTAGTATATATGTGCCTGCATATATGGCCCCTGGCCCTGGCTGAATAGTTGCTAAATGAGTCGGTCCCAGGGCACTTGTTTTGTTGGCAAAATGAATGAATGGAAATGATGGACTCTCTGTGTCGGTGGGAAGGTGTACAAAGATCAAAGCCAACGGTCAGAGCTGACTGGTTACTCACCTGTAATCGTAATGGTTATGTTGTAATATATAAACCACACATGGTAAGCTTTGAAATCCCTTTAGGGGTTGTTTAAAACTATGCTAGAGAGTATTGGAATAATAAATCGGTAGAGCATATTTTTTTGCATACTTTTAGACAGTTTTTAAGGGAGTTTCAAAACCTTATGGTGTGTTTATACACCAACAAAGATTGTAGTGTGTTAATTGGAATTGAAATCAATTATATTTATGTTCAAAAGTATGCTACATTTTCCGAAACCCCACGAATTGTATAATTTAAATATTATTAGGCACGACTTTAGCTGATTTTAACACAACGTATCATAGTATCAATTGAAATCCAAGTTCTGTAATTCTACAACTAAGCCATAAAAGCATGATTCTAAGTAGTGGAGAATATTTACTTTGCCCTATCGCACTTCAGAGAAAATCAGTATCAATACACAAACGGCTTCCCGCATTATCGCACTTGATATTCTTGGAAATATCCAAGATATCCGATCCAAACAGGGGTTTGCTAACCGCAGCAATTTTCCAGGCTGGTGCTTACATAAGCGTCTGGGGCAGGTGTAATACCCCCTGGTTGGGGGTATAGGGTGCACTTGGCCCGTATGAGAAATGCAGAAACGTGATCTATTCCATGTTGTCTCCACTGACATATTTTGTGGTTATCAGCCGAGCTGTGTGTGTCCCATTTGCACCCAAATTGGCCAGTTGTTTACGTTTACCCGGTATTTGCCATTTGTTGTTTTGTTTTGTTTCGATTTGTTGTTATTCTGTTTTTTTTTTCTGTTGTTATTATTATTTATAGCGCCCCAGAAAGGTGTTTAATTTATACCCCACACGTTCAAGCGGCCACAATTCGCACGATCGATCGATCTCTGACGGGTAATATCGAGTTTTTTTGCATCTACAAAAGACATATAATCTTGAAAGAAGTTTAACCTTAACCATAGCTAACCGCAACGTCTTAATCAGAGGCTATTACTTGACTTTTTCTTTAATTTATGTTCTACAGAATTCTATTTTTATCTTTAAAGTTTAAACAATTACTTTGTATTTTCTTCTATTAAAATTAAAGAAGTTTAACGGCCTAATCTTAACCAAAGGTTATCTTTTAACATCTTTTTATTTGTTTTAAATAATATGTTATTATTATTATTATTATTTAAAACACGATAAATATCTGTATGGCTTAAAGTTTACTTCAACTTTAACCAAAGGATAAATAAATTTCTATGTTTTCTCCTTGAAATATATTTTGTGCTTTTATTATGATAAAATATTTAAGTACTTTTCCCAACCATAATACACTTTTCTATATTGTGTGACATATTAATTTGCGTAGACAAATTTAACCAGAGGTTAAATACTCTGCGTTAAATATCGAATCAAAATTGTTAACTGATGGTCAGGCTTAAGCCAGATATATATCAACATCACAATTTTCTTGACACATCAAATGGCATAATAATTATTAGAATCATCATTGAGTATTTTAACCAGAGGTTAATTTTCCTGCCAGCGACACTTGCATCCCTCTTCATTTTAATGAACAGTTTTTACTTAGAATCTGCGCATTTCATCTGCTCCGAGGACTGTCAACTCATCAATTTCTCCATTAATAGATCATTCTGCTGCATAAACAAATTCAAAAGAAGAACTCTGCTAACCAAAGTCTCGTGCCTGTCCCGTCTGCAAATTGACTCGAGTGTCCGCCGGATCAAATAAATTTGTATGCCCAGCAATTCTTTCGAGATGGACGGCACTTTTTCCAGAGTCTTTCCATTAGTTGAGACGAAAATACCCCGAGAGCGGCTCCTCAGGCAGTTTCTGGCGGTTCGTTCCGCCGAGACCCGCTCAATTGGTTTGCATTTGGGCTCGTTTAGCGATTAGAGACGGGACCGGGCACCGAGTCGTCGCACTTTCATTCAATCATTCACTTACATCATCAATTGACTGGACTGGCCATGACCATCGAAAGAGGTCTAGTCCGGAGGCTACTGTACTGGATTTTTCGGCGTCTAGTATAGTATTGCCCAGACAGGGGGCCCTTGAAGTACGAATCCAATGGAATTCTGTTCCTATTACAGTTCCCCCCTTTTCCTTGGCCCTCATCAGACACTGGTGAACAGAGCGTTAAACCAAATATTTATTGTTTAGTCTGGGAATATTCGCAGAAGCTTTAAGAAAGGCGATCCTAATTGAGTAGCAGTTTAGTACAGCTGTTTACCGGGAGGCAAAGTTCGATGCGATATATCGAAAACTGTTTAGAGCTTTATATCGAAATTATTGTAAACTTTAAAATATCCCATGCTTAAATATAAAAATATGCTTTTAACATAAAAAAATTAAGGTAATTAATGTTGATACCCGAAGAAAGAGTTATTTAATTTATTTTTAATTGTTTTGATTTCGATTTTTCAAAGATATCGAAAACATCATAAAAAAATATAGCATTTAAAGTAAAAATATCGATATTATCGAACAATACCCAAGAAATGGTTTTTCAATTAATTGCTTGCCTTTTCCGACTACATTTGTCCGATATTACACTGAATATCGTTAATAGAACATATATATTGCAAAGTTTAAATATAAATATCGATACATCTTTATTTTCTACCATCTCTGGTACAGACTGAGGAATTATGTTTCACTCAAACTATAAACACAAATCGTTCTGCCAGATCAACTTCAATTTTCGCTAATAGCTTTTCTGGTTTTGTAAACTAATCATGTTTAGCAGACTTCAAGTGTTTAGTCTAGAAAGTTAATATTTCATTGAAAACTGAGATGTTTTCGAGACAGAAATAAATTTAAAGTGAAGACTTAAAGACCTTGGAAATATCACCTTAAATATAAGCGAGTAATGAGCGTTGTCTTTATCCCAAGATTGATGATACCCCATATAATCTACATCTTAATTGCCCCCGTATTATATCATCCAATTTAGTGCACACGATTGTTGTTCTGTTTTTTATGTACTTTCCCTGTCATTTTAATTACAAATTTTTTGTTGGGGGTTTTTTTTTTAATTACTTTTGCGGTTTTAAAATTGAGATGTAATTAAAAGTTATTTGTCAGTTAATATATATAATGTTCCAGCAGGGCACACGATTGGAGCTACGGAAAGTAATCAGGCAACACTCTAATTTTGCTGGCAAATACAAAATAAAAAAAAAAAACAAAAGAGTTATAAACTAATAACGGTAATTATACGCAGAAAACAACAGCAATAAAACAAGATCGCCGAAGGAAATGACGGCAACCATCTGTGGATGATTGTCGATTTGTGGTGTGAGTGCGGCGTTTCTATAGAAAAATGATTGAAGTCCCATGCCGAATTTGCTGGGGAATAAAGGTTACATTTAGTTTTATATTTGATTTATGCAGGAAACTGAATATATTTTTGATATAGAGATTCACAGAGAAAATAAACCGTACCTCTTGCATTTGTATCTCTAATTTCCGTATGGTTCTGTGAATTGTGTATATCTTCTTTTTCATTTCTCATTATTTTTTATCTGAGCTGAACAGTCAACCTCTTTCCCCATCTTGGCTTGCAATCTATTTATACTTCCTATCTGGGCTGCCATAAAATATTGCAATTATAAACTCGAAGCTACCGAGTGCGAAATCAAAGGTTTTATCACTCCGCCAAACGATAAGATTTGATATCTGTTGTATAGCTCGTCTATTGGGGAAATAGAATGTCAACGAATGTCAAAACGAGAAAACCAGCAAAGGCTAAGTTGTCTATCTGAAGAATATAGCAGAATATATATAAATATAAAATCATACAAATATATCTTGTCCAAGTTTGGAAGCAGACTTTGACTTTAAATAATTGATGCTGGTGGTAGCTGGAAATTATAGGGTCTCTTTATTTCCCTTTTCCTTATTATAGTTGATAGATTTACCACTGGGGAGTTGGGTCCTGTCCAACCCATTCTCCGCCCTCCCCGCACTTGGAAATTCCGAATGCTGTGTTGCTCCTTCCTGTCATTTGATGTTGATGTTGTTACTGCCATGATTATATGTGGTTTGAATATGTCTAAACTGGTTTAAGTCTCTCGACCTGCTTTAAGATTTCGACTTGTGTTTGATATCCATATCCGCAAGTGAAAGCTACGATTGGAGGCAAACCTCTTGCATTTTACTAATAATAGTCGGATTTTAAAGATTTAAATATTTGAACAAATTTAAATATTTTAAAATTAACTAAAAATTGTCGAAATTTGTCCAAAAATTAGATATCGAGTTTTGAATGCAGAAATGTTCTGCAATAAAAAACAAGAAGAAAAAACCAAACCAGACTGAAATCGGCTGAGTTTTAGCCAAGTTATGATCAAAAAACCCTTAAGGTGTTCTCGATTTTTAAGCCAAAAATTTCCACAAAAAAAGCAATGGGTCAATCGTCAAAAATGTTTAAAAAAAATTCAAAAAATTAGAATTTGAGTTTTGAATGCAGAAATGTTCTGCAATAAAAAACAAGAAGAAAAAACCAAACCAGACTGAAATCGGCTGAGTTTTAGCCAAGTTATGATCAAAAAACCCTTAAGGTGTTCTCGATTTTTAAGCCAAAAATTTCCACAAAAAAGCAAGGGGTTACATCGTCAAAAATTTTTAAAAAAATTTCAAAAAATTAGAATTTGAGTTTTGAATGCAGAAATGTTCTGCAATAAAAAACAAGAAGAAAAAACCAAACCAGACTGAAATCGGCTGAGTTTTAGCCAAGTTATGATCAAAAAACCCTTAAGGTGTTCTCGATTTTTAAGCCAAAAATTTCCACAAAAAAAGCAAGGGGTTACATCGTCAAAAATGTTTAAAAAAATTTCAAAAAATTAGAATTTGAGTTTTGAATGCAGAAATGTTCTGCAATAAAAAACAAGAAGAAAAAACCAAACCAGACTG